>DWCF01002905.1:0-21824 GCA_018230265.1 Delias oraia | reverse complement strand
ATCAGAATAAGACATAGATTACAGTTTATAATTGTATTGTGCAAACATGACAATATTTAATAGAAACACGTAAGTCAAACTCGGTAGGTAGTGTAGCGGGCAGAACGACGTCAGCCGAGTCTACTAGTCTATTATACTTTAAGAGTCTATAACTCAAAGAATGTAGCCTATGTAGTTGTTGTTCCTGCATATTATAGAAATTATAATTGAGTAAATGACATTTACTTATTACTTATTTAATATACATAAACCACTTCATTGAGCAAAATAAATTACTATTTTATGTAATTTATTAACAAAATCTTGAAATTTCATTTAATTGTCTCTAATCTTCGCTTTGTATCTTAGTATTTTCTTATAAATTAAAATAAATACAAAGTTTGATTTAACATATTTAAAAACCAATGCTTAGTAGAGCTTTTGCATGACGTTTCAAGATTCGATTGTGACTTTATAATAGATTCAAAGCTCCTATAGCAGTGGTATTTCAAAAGCAAAGCACTTGGAGACCTTCAAGAAAAGAGCGTAAATATTCGTTAAAGGCCGACAACGCACCAGCTGGTCTGCAAGGGCTACGGGTGTCCGCGGGGGAAGGACCGCTTGCCCTAGGCGAGCCTATTGCTTGTTTGCCACCACTTCCATAAAAAATGTAGACTTAAAAATATAACATTACAGAATGAGGTTCAACCTTTGATTTTCCAAACACGGTTCATATAAATAGTAAAGCAGGCTCGTTATAATTCAATGGAGATTGATTGAGTCGCTGTTGCGGCAACGTCTGCACCCAGCACTTAGTCAAATGTCAGTTACAGGCGCATTTCAGTCACGGTCACCCGAGGTCATTTATCGTCAGATTAGTCGCCTCGTATTGACGAGGCGAATGCATGACTTGTGTCTGTCAAGCCTCTAGATATCTCTCGGGTTAGTCTTTGTCTATGGTTAAATTTTTAAAGAGTTTGTATATATATTAAACAATATTAGTGCCTATTTACAGTTTAATAAGTAGCAGCTAAACTATTCTTCGATAGTTTATGCTTAAGTTATTTTATTTTATTATTTCAGATACAGAAGAAGAGCCCAAGAAGTCTCGCGAATTCCTCGAGGATGATGACGCAGCAGGTAATAAGAAAACGTAGCTTTTACACAAAATTAAACGTAGCTTTTTCACCCATGGGATGGCCATGCTGAAGCATATGCGGATGCACTAATTGGGCCGGCTCGTCCGAAGTGAAATAGTAGTTATACTAACGGTGCTTCTACGTTATTTCACTGAGTGAGTGAGGATGTCGGAAGCCCTTAAAAATACCGCTTAAGTAGCGTAAAAAGTCAGCATCACAACCAATGCGCGAACTGTGGCGCGGTTGGATATTGACGGCGGTGTTCTCGTACCGTATAGCAGACCCACCCGCTTCGGTGTCAGCTATAGAAAAAAAAAGAAACCCAACTAATGAAAATTCCTAGCAAAATAACTCAGTATAATATTACGCCTGAGGTCAAGTCGATTATACATAGCGGGTTTTAGTATCCCTCTTAGCGACCGAAAGTGCGTCGTTTCAGCCGCAACTTCGTTGAAATTCATAAGGCTACTAAAATAAAGAACAGTTTTTCTGTGCTCTCCTTAGAGCGTCGCTATGCGTTTTTACTGCGGTTTAACGTTCCTTTTACAACTCCGTCAAGGGGTGTGTTGCTTCGCCGCCCGCTCGGTGCTTTACGACCCTGTCCTCGCTTATCGCGACACCATTTGTGATAAATCTCCACAACTCCTTGGTCTTCAAATATTTACATGCTAATTCATAGTCAATGTACCCGAGATTATAAGTAAATTGGCCGCGGAGGTCCATCACAGTTCTGTGACTACTTATCTTTGTCGACTCGAAACTTTTGAAGCGCTCCTCGCGGCATTTTGCGAGCGCGGCCATTACGGCGTTTTTATGCCAGCCTGTGGTGCCTTCGTGTTTGTTCGAAACGTCGGTGCCGCGTACTTTATAGTCACCTATTCTTTCAACATAATATAACAATCGGATATTTACAGAGGACGCTCTTTAAACCATCCGATTCAGCACCCTCGCGAAGTGTTAGTACACATTGTTCTTGTGAATCGTTTGACGGAGATATGTTCAAAAATGTCCTTTGTTTAGCGAAATACATGTTCCTTAGTTTATTTGTATGGATCGGAAAATGAGTAATTTTTGCTAGTGAAGGATTTACGTTGTCGCAGTACCGTTGTTAGGCCAACACGAGCGGTGCGCAAATGTATTCTCTGCGGGGGTGATGGGAGGCGTGTGCGGGGAGCAGGGGGCAGCCGGCGCCGCTGAGCCCGAAGTTGGGCGCGTGGGCTTATTCCCCAGGGACTCTGATGCCGGGACCGCACTCGACTCCTGATCGTTTTGCAAAATAGTAGCCACTGAATTAATTTTACCCAAGGAAATGTACTTAATTTTAAGAACTTCATTGAGCATAACTTTGGAAAAGCAACCTATTAAAAGAGAAATAGAGACATAATGGATGTAAAAGATTCCTTTTTCTATATATCACTCTGATATTAATGTAATTCCACGAAGTATATCAAAACGATTATAAGATTCAAATAGAGCTATGTATCTAAAAGTCTCAACTGCAACGGTATGCCAACTTAATCGTGCAACCCGAGAAATGTCGGCCGGGCGACGGACGCCTCAGCAGGAACGTGGCTAATTAAATGCCGATCGGTACTGGGTCGGGTGTTACGGAATTCCGTCCGGTGCTAAACCCGCGCCGACAACACCGCACAACAGGCCTAGCGACACAATCCCAAATTCTTCACAAACTTGCCACAAATTTGTCAACAATTGGGGTTTGCTTCGTAATTACGGATGTTATTAAATACAGCTACAGAATGTAGACCACAATTTGATAAATTCAATTACTTACGTTAGGTATGTTGCAATGGTACCTCCATTAAAAAAATATTAAGAGGACTTTAAGATGTTCCTCAATCAGAAATAATATACGTCTACGTATACGTGTCTAAAGTAAAATTTAAAAGAAATAAGAATTACATAAGGAATACACGTTTTAATATATTATGGCAATGATTATTTTTTATGGTTATACGGAAAACGGAGCAGCTGGGTCTCCTATATAGTACTATCGCAGCCCATGGACAACCTCATCACAATCCGTGCTATTGACGCGCGGCCTCCGATATCCTCCCCCACTCAGCGAAATCGGCAGTAACGTTTCACGTTGAGTATGCAACGTCGATATCCAACCAAATTTGAGATAATTTGGATAATCATTACTTAAAAGCGACACACAAAACGAGTACGACCCTGGTAGATCCCAGGTGGCGCGGCCGCAGCGTTTGGAATTATCACATAGTGGAGAGGCACGAGAGGGGGGGAGGCGACGCGCGGGGGGTGGACCCAATACATTCGTCACAGGCCCACCATTAGGCATTTAGATATTATCAGCACCCGCCAGGGATGACCCGCGATGCCATCATTGTTCCAATGCTTAATTACTAAAAGTGGTTAACTTTAAGGCAAAAAGTCGATTGTCCTCTTAACAGCCATGCTCGAGCGACCCACCCCAGATCCCAGGTGACACGAGACGGGCACACTTTCTTCCGTCCCTCGGGGATAGCCGCACACGCTGAGTCGCTACGTCCGCCGTATCTAGCTATGTTCTCGTGTAGAATGGAACCTACTCCCGAGACATTTTCACTTAATGTTATTGTCTAGTTGTACCTAGTTTCAGTTGCGTCGTTACTTTACTGATATCTTCTGGACTTCACTATAAATGGACTTAGTAAAATCATTTCATATGTTAAGTATGTATTTTTTTCAGCCTTAAGCTCTTCGTTAGTCTCGGTAAAACTCGAGAACGGCTGGACCAATTTGGTCTTGAATTATTGGTGGACTCTAGAGAAGGTTTAAAAGGTGAATAAATATGAATATGCTCGGAATTAAATAAAAACAACTTTTTTCGAAATTGCCTTTATAATATTTAAAGCCTTTATAATATTTAAAGTCAATTTGAGTTTTAATACCATACCATAAAGTTCCAGCAGTAGTGGAGATGTTCTGAGAAGGCAAACAATTATCCAACTGCGAAAAATGCAAGGTAACTTTTGTATTGGTAATTAGTGTACCGGAAAGAACGAGATCTGGCACTAGTTATGGAATAAATTAATGAGCTTAATATATAAACATAATCTAAAATAAGATGCTTTATATTTACAACAAAATCAAATCGGCCAGAGAAAAACATAAGATATTGTTGCAAGTAGGCAAAGCAATGCTTTAAGGTGACATAACACAAACTGAGTTTAAAGTAACCCGTAGGAGACCCTTGCTGAGGCATATGCGGACACCCAATTGGGCCGGCTTGTCCGAACTGATACCACGGGCTCACAGAATACTCAACGTGAAATGGTAGTTGTACTGGAAACGGTGCTACTACTGTTTTGCTGAGTGAGTGAGGATATCGGAGACCCTTAAAGATGCTGCTTAAGTGGCGTAAAAAACCAGCAACACAACCAATGCGTGGTCTGTGGCGCAGTTGTACATGGGCGGTGTTATCTTACCATATAGAAGACCCATCTGCTCCGTAGTTCGCTATACCATAAGAGTTAACTCTATGTGATATATGTTGTACCTAGTTAAGCCTCCATGCCCTGGTAGAGCACGATTTGTGCTAATTATAGCCTCAGGGGAATTTCACCTCATTGCTGAACTTCTCTGGACAGGTTCGACTCCAATTTGATATCCGTTATTATTAATTAATTAATAAAAAATACCTGATAAGTTAAACATTAAAAAGTCGAAAGTTATAGTGATTTATCGAAACTCCTAAGGGGATATATATTACTTATGTAATGTATTAGATAGATGTCCTATGATCCTTGAAAGTTTTTTTCCATTTACGGACAACGGAGCAGGTGGGTCTCCTGTGTGGTAAGAGAACACCGCCCGTTAACAACCCCGCCACATGCCGCGCATTGGTTATGTTGCCCGCTTTTTACGCCGCTTAAGCGGCACTTTTAAGGTCCTCCGATATCGTCACTCCCTCTGCGAAACACAGTATAAGTACAGTTTCACGCTAAGTATTCTGTGAGTCGGTGGTATCACTTCGGACGAGCCGGCCCAATTAGTGCGTCAGCATATGCTTCAGCATAGCTCTTCAACGGGTGCGATAGTATTAAGACACACGCCCGGCCGCTGTCATGCCCTTCCAGAGACCGATTAAATTATAAATTTAATAAAAATTGTCCGAACCGGGAATCGAATCCGATATCTCTCGCTTCATGCTAAACTTTTCCAACCATTAAGCTACGAGGCTCTCAAAGTTAAGAGGTTGAATAAAATATAAAATTATAGCTACGACATGGATAGAGTAAGTAAACATTGAAAAATTGAAGAAAATTCAAACAAACACGATCAAAAGCATTCATCATCATCATCATCATCATCATCAGCCTGTCAAGTCCACTGCTGGGCACAGGCCTGATAAGCGTTAAGCATGTTTAATTTAAAAACAATGGTCGGGACAGTTTCCATATAAATGTAAATATCGTTTTCATCTGATAAAAGTGCGAACTTTAGATTACATTTATAAAGGGTTGCTTTTGATACACGTGCTTTAGTTACAAATTACAACGCAACTTTACTTGTATTAAGATCACAAGTTAATTACATACAAATCCTCGATATTTTATTAAATTAATATATTATTATTTTAACCATCCATTGTAGGTGTAACGATCTTTTCATCCTGTGGATGAGAAAACACCTCTTGCTATACGACTTGCCTTTTATTTGATTATTTTATTTAAAACCATTAAAATCTAGACTTTTAGAGTAACATAGGTGTATACAGTAGTATATACAGTACGGGGTAGAAGCTCATTCCTGTAATAAATATTCAATCAATGATATGATGTTTTCAAATTTGGGTGCAGGTAGTTCGAATAGATGCTTCTTTTTATTAATAAATTCCCCTTTCGGTAGAAGAGATGAGATACGGCGAGGTCCACTCACAAAGATACATCTGTGTAGGAATAACACCTTCAGTATGAATGGCTACGCGAAAGGTAAATTCCCCCGGGGGCAGTATGCTCAAGGCGGCAGAAAATTAACGGTCTCCCCGGGGAAATCTAGCGGGAGCCTGAGAGCCTCAAACCGGCCGCGCCCACTCTACCGGGATCTATTTAATATACTCTACTGCACCTGAACCTAGCAACAATGCATTTCAGTTATTATGTTGTTGCCACAGTTTATGCTCGCGCGTGTCTATTTAATAAATTACCTATTTATATAGTAGGTGGCATAGCGGTTCATGGACAACCGCCTCGTATGCGACTTTTTGGTTATGTTGCCGGCTTTATTACGATTTCAATAGTACTTGTATTGGTTCTCCGAGTGATTGAGGATACCGGAGGCCGTAAGTTGTACTGCTTTAGTTGCGTAAAAAGCCGACAATACAAATAATGTGCGGATTGCGGCATCGTTGCCAGCGGTGCTCTTATACCATCCTAACTCTCAGTACCTGCTTGCCCTGTTTGAACACAGAGAAATAAATTAATTATTAAGAACTTATATATAGTTATAATATAATAACTAATATACCTACGTAAAGGATGGTTAGTGAAATATTTCACCTATTTATTTCTCAATTTTAATTTTTTTTATTTAGACATTTTATTAAGAGTACACCGCCGCCCATGGACAACCGCGGTACAGTCTGCGTATTGTTTGTGTTTCTAGTTATTTACGCCACTTAAGCAGCATTTTTTTTAAATGCCCTCCGATATCCTCACTCACTGGTAGGTATCTCCGTGGTATCACTGCGTTAGCATATGCTTCAGCATGGCTCTCCAACGAGTGCGACAGTATTAAAACACTCGTCTGGCCATTTATATAAATTAAATAAAAATTTCTAATTATGCGGACCGGGATACGAAACCAATACCTCTCGCTTTATGGTAGACTTATAAAAACACTTAGCTACGAGGCTCGCGAAAGATGTTAGATGTTTCATGACATTTGCGTTCGCCTCGGGTCCATGATGCGTAAATTGGACTAAGTGAAACTGAAAAGAGGATTGGCCATTTGAATTTTAAACAAAGGGGAAATGTTGAAGACAAGTGGATTGGAGCGGCTACAGCTAACTCTATGTTAAGTTTGGACTTGAATTTCGTCTACATTCTGTCAGATCCTTTTTGTTTTATAGGATATATGTCGGCTTTGATCTTTCTCATTTTGGACTATCTAAATCCTATAAATATAATACACGTAAAATGTCATTTGATACGTTTATTGAAATTTGAAACATTTGAAACATGCAACCAAACATAGGTATTATATTCTTTAAAGATATAGGATACTTTAGGACGAACAAAAATCAAAAGATTAAAACCAAATTGCAATCACACAAGAAGAGGACTTTATATATAGAATATAAATTAAAAATTATATTTGGTTTTTGTTTCAGATGAGGATATTAAATCTGAAAGCAGAGACAGTTTCGAATCTGGTGAGTTTTAAGTGTTTATTAGATATATAAATGATACAGGCACGACAAGATGATGGTTATTTTTAAAATCGAATCACAATAAAACTACCAACGCAGCTATCTCGCTATAGACAAATCGTAGTGTAAACCTACCTCTAGAGAGCCTTTGGTACTGTCGCAATACAGCCGAAAAGATAAAATGAACATAAAGTTGAGGAGCAGATATTCGCGCTCAGAGGAATCGTAGTGTCTCTCTGGGCGGCACTAAACCTTGTCTATGACTTGAAACACGCCGTTGTTGAACCAGCTCATTTTACAGCTTAACCTCAATGTCCTGTCGAATTACTACAACGAGAACAGCATGCACACGTACTTTGGCCATATTTTTAATTATAAGAATTTACATTACCAACGTCTCTCAGATACGTGGGAACAGACAACCTTTCTCAGCGATTTGAAATTATTTTATTATACTAGTAATTATTACGAGCATAATTCATCTGTACAACCTACAATCATGCTGAAGTTGCCGTTATCCGCTATATCATAAATAAAGTTCATATATAAATGTATATATTATATACCATATCTAGAAAATAGGACCACTTCTGATCTATTCTAATTCTGTACAGTGGCGGATTTCTAAATTTGCCGCCATTAATTAGACTATCCAGATTTAAATTTAAATTTTAAAATTTAAGCGTTATTAAAATACTTTGACAACCTTATTTTAATGAAAAATTTTCTACATAGCGTTTTGTATGTTCAGTAAATTGTACAGCAGTGTTTCCTCACCTGTGGTCCGTGGACTCCCAGGGGTCCGTGAGTACCCCTGTATATATATGGGATCTATATGTATGGGAATCCCCGATGCCATCTCTGGACCATACATGAATATCTAATCTAATATTTTTTGCTGTTTACTTTATTTAAGGGTCAGTAAAAACTGTCCTTGAATGACTTGGGGTCCGTGGCTAAAATAGTTAGGAAGACGTTGTTGTACCTACAGTACTAAATTGATATTTTTGATAAATTTTCAAGACATATCAGAGCCAAATTTGCCTACTCAGCCTACCGATAAATCCGCCACAGATTTTGAACCTAACTTTTAGCAAATATATGCTTTACCGTGTCTCCAATTCTATGCATAAAGTACTGCAATGAGGCGCAACAATATATGGTTTGGAAGTTAGAATTAAAACGGACGCCTGAAATTGAGTACAGCGTTCGTCACTTAGCGATGACCGTGCCGGACTTAAAACGACACCTTTATATTTAGTAACGTTTAAATTATATCCACAACCAATATAAAAATGAAACGATCATTAAAGAATTAGTTATAAATAGTTATAAGCTTTTTAAAATATCAGTAATAAATCACGTAGGTAAGAGTATTTTGTAATTATTACATAGTTTAAAGAAATACTAATTACTTTAACACAACTTATAGTAAAATTAGCATTCAATGCTGTAAATACTTAATTATGCCTCATATAGTTGATTGACAAGAGAAAAATATAAACCAACTCGCTTAAAACATTAGAAATATAAAATATGTATGTGTTTTTAAAGTTAACAATGACCAAAAACACATATTCATGAAAAATTATATCTTTCTTGAAGAGACGGAGTATAACCATGTACAGAATCTAAATGTTTGTTCCTAGGAAGAAGAATGTTTCACCTTCTTAATTTTTGACCTCTGTGACTAGCAACCACAATTTTGCCAGCGTCAGTATATATATAACCATAGATAATTGAGTAAGACTATAAAACAAAATGAAAAGCGGCATACAACTTATATGAATTAATATTTTAACCAAAGACGAAGATTTTTTCCTTCGAAAAGAATGTTTTGTCATTAATCAAATTGTTAACAGACAAAAGACTTTTCTTCGTTGCTACTGTCAATTATAATCTGTGGTACCTATGTGTGCAAACACGCTGGTTAAAATTATAATAATTTCAGTGATTTTTAATCTGTACCCCAGCCAGATGTTTAATGTTACAAGCTAATATAGAACATAATGACTTTTGCTAGATTGAATACTGACACGATTCTGCAATCAAGTGGAGTTTAAAATGTGCATTTGCGATGTGGCATGGTGCTACGGGATCAGGGCGCGGACAGAAATGCATTTTCAATAATTGAGGGTCAGACAGGGTGGTGGGAGTGCATTAAAATGTTCACGGTTAACTTTCCAATCGTCACAGAGCTTGTTTGAGACATCCGTCAACATTTTTCAGCATTTAGTAATGACAAACACGGCCTTCGCTGTAATTCTATTTCATACTAGGAATTATTCTGTTGTGTGTAACTGATTGTTATATGCATTAAGGCATATTTAATTCATTACGAATCAAATATATGATTATATATGAATATCATTTAGACTTTACAAGGTCTTTTTATTATATAAAGATAACCTATCAATGGAATATACAATACAATTGGCTTTCATAATTTAAATAATTTTAATTTTTAACGCTTACTAATTAGTTACAGTTAGGACATATTCAACTTTTTCATTACACTTTTCAGGTAAATCTATTCAAAAGAAATAGGTATAAAAATATTGTATAATACTTGCATTGATGGATGAGATAATGTCTATCTCAGTAAGTAACATTGGTTATGTTGTATGACCTTGCAGATAAATTAATTATATTGAAATGTTTTAGTGTATTGCATGTTTTGTAATTTAAGTAGTCACACTAATAAATTCGTTTGGTCCCTAAAGAGTTACTTGTAATTTTCTTCGTACGACATAGCTGTAAAGTAATTTAAATATGTGCATTTTCCTAACGTATAAGAACAGGCTAAAAGTGTCTGTAATAGCGAGAAGCTTTCGAATTTGAATTTATAATTTAATGACTGACAACATGATGATTGTATATATTTTTGGAAGTGTGGTAATAAAAGTACGATTATTTTAATTAATTATTAAGTTTTAATCCGACTTCCTACAAATAATTTCTATTAATAAAAATCATTAGAAACGCATCTGTATATTACCTATTATACATCTAGAAATATCAAGAATACTTTAGTAGATACCTAATGATTTAATGCAATATTTATGTGATTAGTAAGATTAATGTTCAGGCTACACACCAGGTATGTTTGGTATAAAGGCAGGTATCAACATAGACATAAAAATTATAAAGATTTTTACTTCAAGATATAGCTATAGAGACATTAAAGTGGTAGCTGGAAATTGAAACAGTAATCAAATGTTGTAGCTACTCTCCCAGTAAACAAAACCTTTCGTAACTGTTATAGTGTAAAGCAAGTCACCGCACCTCGTCTGCACCGTTCCCCGAACGGCGATAAAAATTTAAAATTCAAGGCCACGGTAACGAACCGGCCTCGCGAAGAAATAGATATTCAAATGCGAGATCCCATATTAACATTTATGGCAACTTTGCGGGGATGAGACAAAGCCAGCTCTGCCCCTACGGAGACTTTGTGCCCTGACAGGCCGCCGGGCCGCGACCGCAAGCACTCATTCGCTCATGCATGCGAAAACTAAAAGAACCCCTTCAATGTTCCAGTTTTCTCACTCGATTTGCCATCTTATTAATAGCATAACTTTTGATTAGGACAATTATCGACGCCGATACAAACAAAGGCTCGGCCTATTGTTTTGCTCCGTTCGAACGTATAAAAGTTTTGAAGAAAACAAATCAAAATCCCAATTTCAGTGGCTGCATTATTTATGCGATAGATCCTTGACTGTCGACTCCCCTTTCTGAGAAGTTGCGGTTTGCGCTTGAGTAATTTTTGTTTTTATAACTTATGGAAGGGAAATCTGATTGTCATACTTTATATGACTCGATAATAGAGATATATATATGAGTGTTTGTTATGTTTGCCGTTCACGTTTCTTATTAATATCGGTCGGTCGAATGGCCAGAGTCGTCCCGAGTGTCAGTTCTCTCCCAAATAAAATTGCCGCTATCTAAACAAAGAGCCCTAATTATTCGGCCGTGGCGGGCGGGGTCGCTCTCTTATGGGTGTTCTGGGGCCCATTTCGTATCTCGTATAGGGCCCCTGGGAGCGTCGGGCGCCGCCTAGCCAATCGCTGGATGAAAGAGCAAGCGATTCGCAACCTTTTTATACATTACTTGTTTCTAGTTTAATGTTTATCCCTGAGCACTGGAATGCCTTAGAACATGGCTGAAGCAAGCAATAACTTCCTGCGCTTTTCCAAATAGTATTCTGATTATAGTTCAAGTAATATGTGTAGATGACGTAGGTATAAAAGGTAACATTTTTATGTAGGCATGTAAATTCCAATAGTACACAATATTGGTGTTGTTTATACTTGTATGAATATAAATTATTTATACATTCGGGTTAACCAAATGACGGTTTTCGTGTGGTGGCAAAAAATCCGTCGTCATTCATCGATTGTGGTCTAAAGAATTTATTTTAATTTGCACCCGACATTATTTAAAGACAAAAGTTGGCCATAAAGGGTTTCCGAGCGGTTGTTGCCTCCGGGCGCATTGTCTTCACCCCATGCCTTTCAGAGATTTTATTGTGTTAAAATTATGAAATAAAAAGGCGATATCATGTGTCGGGAGCGGTGCCGTGTGGGCGACGACACCCGACACCGGCCCGCGCCGCTCCGCGCTCAGCCAGCATTGTGGCGGCCGGCTCGCTCGCCGCCATTCACCCACCACAAACTCATATTAGATTGCAGTATTTAAGCATTCGATTGCCTTCGCCGGCATTAAAGGGTTCCCAAGAAGCACAATAATAGCCAACCTTTTTACTTTTTTATAGTATTTTGTTGGAGCGAAGGGAACGCGCATTGTTTATGTCTTGAATTGCGACGATTGAATGGGTCCTGAGCATTCATGGCTTTGGCACTTGGAGATCGTAAGGAGATAATAATGAGCAGGCGGGCAGGGGCGGCACAGGGTCGCCCGAGGTGGCACAACAAACCACCCACCGTCGCTCTTCAGTCTTCGCTTCTTCAACGACAACAATTATTTATAATAATTTTGGAACTTGTTGAGACTGGTAACTTCAATTCCTATTATATTTTATCTCGAGTACCTAAATACTATCTAAATGGTTTGATAAGAATGTATATATAAATCACCATACAGAGTGTACAAACCCCTAAAATCCTCTGGCCCGCAAAGGAATAAGTCGAGGTCAAACTTTGGCCCTGGGGAAGATTTGATATTGCGTCAACACTTGACTCAAATGCACTTAACATATGCATGGTTAGAGATATCGCGGCATCCCGGCTAGATGACTTCTCCAACTATCCGAATAATAAGTCGATCGAAAGTTTTCAAAGTTTAAGTTCAATTAGATGCCCCGCTGCCAGGCTTATGCAACAATCCCAAAGTATTCAAATTATTTTCGTAAATAGATACTTCCTTAAATTGAAGCTATAATGACATCAGTGGCGTGGCGTGAAATTACAATCTACATCGATTTTCACCTTGAACGACCACTACTTTGCGTGCTGTGTTGTTTGATCAAAAGCGGAACTCGGAGGCGGTTTCTAAGTTGCACGGTGACTGCTCCATTGAGCACCGCAGTGATCGCAGCGGGCACTCGGCCAAACGAATGAATTAGCATGTCGCCATGCAATTGGCAGGGTCGCGCGGTGCGTGGGAATCACGAGGCGTAACTGTAAAAGCAGTGGAAGCTTCGATTTCTCAATTTTGTAACAGATTTGCGTACAGATGAAATACGAGACGAGCGTTTATCACCGATTAGATGCAAGGCTCGTGGCCGCGGCGGTGAGGCGTCGCAAAGCGGCTCAGATTGTATCTCCCGCCTTCATCTCGCCGCTAAGCCTACCGCTGCCAGCCACTGATATTACAATATACAAATCTAGACTATTTTAATCTCGCTCATGGCTATAATTGTAATTCGCGTTTATGTACCTGGGCACTTCTTTAGACTTTAAGAACAGCGCACTCTGCCGACAACAAAGGATATTGTATTTAGGGGCGGGATTATTTCAGGGGGTTGTTTCCACATTTACACCCCGTTTTTACTGACATCTATTGGGAGGATATGGAGCTGTCGTACGTTCAGAGCCATTAATTGGATTTTTTCAAAATAAAAATCAAGAATTGCAAAAATATTTTAAAGTAGAATGTAGTATCACCATGTAGTCTGTGGTGAGATTGTCTATGGCGACGGTTGCAACTTTGAATAACCTGGTGTATTACTTTTAACTATAAAACGAGTATTTAATTAATATATGAGTTTTACTTCAAAAACACAACAATAAGAAAACCCTTCATAAATAGGTACTGCAATAAGTTTAAAAATATATGAATAAATATGTTTGATATCTATATATCTATTCATATTTGAGTTCAGTATTTTAGTTGACTTTAAAAATGGTTGTAGGTAATATAATTTTAAGATGACGATAACATTATTTTGTGTTTATTATTACAATTACAGTTACAAATCTACATAATTATCAACTTCAATAATATTACATCATTTTACATAACTATATTTTTATCTTTCATTTACCAAATTATTAATACCAAATTGTTAATCATTTACCACACATAAACAGACCTAGTTGTCATGGTGGTACCTAATCTTATGTTAAAGTTTATAGTTATACAATATTATTCCTAGTAGATAATAATACATTATATTAATATACAAATATTACAAAATTTTGATAGAAATAGTTAAAATTGGATAGACCAGCAAATGTTAATTTTCGTAATAAGTTCTTTGCATAGATACAAATAATATATTTTTTATATAGAACGATAAACTTTGGCTGAAATAAACTTCCATTAGCAAAATGCATGCCATCCGCGTGTCACTTATTGTAAAGGTTTTCGGTTGAATTGAAATGTCTAAAATCTAAAAATAGTACGGATTGCGATAGTGCAGTTGGGCGTGTACCTTGGGCGGTGAAGTGGGCGGACTGGCTCCGCCTTTTGCACCCACGTGGGCACCCAAGTCTTGACTGTTCTCACAGATAGAATATAAAGCTAAAATTATACGTTTATAATAAAATTTCATTATGTAAGTCACATCATAGTTTAATATTATTCTTATATAATGTCATTTTGTGTAAAAATTATAAAAGTCCATTTTAAATTTTATTCGTTTTGAATCTTTCTATAGAAACTGATTGAAAAGTCAAAAGCTTGAACCATTAACAATCCTTAAATAATTTAAACAGTTACAAGATTATAAAATAACCTAGTAAATTACGTTGCTTAAATCAAAAGTTTAGAAGATCAGTTAAGTTAACACCCTTGAAACAGGTGAAGTAGGAAGGCGTCAAATGCGTGAAATAAGTCAACGTAATTAACTATTAAACAACCGATCGACCACCCACTAAATACAAAAGGTACGTACAATATCTACAAGAAACATTTCTTAAGACAGCGCTGTGAAAAATATATTTTATTGACTTATAAATCCGAGATTAAATACTTAATTTTTCGACTGTTTTGCTTAAGAAATATTAATAATTTTTCTTATAAATTAGGTTATTTTATAAAATCCAGAGGTATATATTTTTTTAATCTATAGCGGACAACGCAGCAGGATGGTCTCCTATATGGTATGAGAATACCGCCGCCCATGACCAACCGCGCCACAGTCATGTGTTGGCGGCTTTTTACGCAGCTCAAGCGGCACTTTTAAGGCCTCCTATATCTTCACTCACTCTGCGAAATACGGTACATGTAACGTTTGACGTGATCTGTGAGCCCGTGGTAACACTTCGGACGAGCCGGCCCATTAGTACGTCAGCATATTCTTCAGCACCGATCTCCCACGGGTGAATAACATATAAATAAATTAAACATGTTAAATTATTAATAATAACTTTAATATGATAAATAAAAACATTATGTGTAATAATCATAACATATAAATAATTTAACGTCTATTGTATTTTATATTGATAGATATCTAATAATTGACTATCGAAATGCCAGGTGAAGTAGTGTAAACCAGAAGCTTGTGCGTATCTTATTACGTAATGCCTTATATTGATTCAATTGACCACTTATCGTCCTCTTTTTGTTGCCGAAAATGAGGTGTAATAAATTTAAATACCTAATATAATAATTTAGTAAATCAAATATTAAAAACAAGACTTAAATTTAAATATGGCATCAGATTGTTTCTGAAAATATGTTTAGTTTTTACACCATAAAACGTATACGTAACGTAAACTTGAGAGTAACAGAACGAAGATATATAAAATAAATGATTAATTCGTTTTAGTTAATACTTACTTTAATCATCATTTCAGCTGTAAATTAATAATTAATAATAATAATAAATAAATTAATAATAACTTAAACTTAAACTTACAACACAAATATTATAACAACAATAAAAAATTAAATATATATTAATATATATTAATTTTCCAAATATAATTAATTTTATAGTCGAATGAAGAAAGTGCGACTTTGCTAACAATATTTAGCGAGATCCATTAAAATGCCAGTAAAGTGGTAAATGTTTAACATTAGATTATTGATAATTTAGACAAATGTTATGTCCGTAATATTGTTTAGGTTCAACAAGATATACAAACGCGTCTAATTTTGTTATGCTATTGTGCGAGATAGTTTGCGTCTTGGCTTCGCCGGCATTTCCTCCTCCGGGTCTATTGTATTTACGAAATTACGTCGGATTCGGTTTTGTTTATAGTTTGACATTCTCTTGTACTCCGCAAACCTTTGGCTCTTTAAAAACAACGACATGTTTTGTCTATTAATCGTCTGCATCTCTATTGTAAATGTTTGGATGTTAATATCGTATTTAGATACGCCAGAATTGTAAATCTAATGAGATTTGTATAGTTCCTCAACCCTTTCGGCATAGTGATATTTCAAGCACATTTAATATATGGCTCTTAATTAATATTAATTATAATATATGGCATTATTGACATATATTGGAAAACGTACTCCATTTAAAGTATAATAGGATAATAATAAATATTTAATGTAGGTTATATGGGTAATATAAAATATAATAAATATTTGGAGTGACCAACCATCAGTAGGTTCAGAAGACTGCATTTGTATGTCATTATTATATGATCACGGTACTACTACTATTTTTATCAAGTTTTGTATGATTTTATACAATAAAAGAGAAAATTTATTGTTGGTAAACATTCTTTCAAGGCGGTATTAACGTGGTAACTCTTGTAGAAGCAGTTAAGGGGCGGAAATCCATCTAAGTCACTGTTGTAAGTGGTGGCCGGACGTGCGCGCCACTACCGGACTATAAGGGGCTTGACTTCCTGTCCGAGCCCTCACTTTTCAAGACCTTATTTATTACTATTTAATGCAAATAAATCTTCCGAACGTTTAACAATTTAAGGAAGATTTATTAAAGTTTTTGCAATGAATTTTCTTCGTTTTATATCATCGGCCATATGTGACATATTTGTATATCCTAGCAATTGTATATTTTATATTAAATCATATAGGCATCTGAGGTTGCATTTGACTTTGTATGATTTGAACTATGCTTGGTAATTATACGATTTTGTTACTAAAACTACTAGACTAGATATTCTAGATAAACTAGAAAAAAAAAACAGATAAAACTATTAATGTGTTGCTTTAATCATTTACCGAAGCGAGTATAAGAGGTTTTACTAAATAAATAAAAACTCTTATATTAAGAAAAATATCGTACTGAAAGTACCTACTACAAAGAGTTTTTAAGCAATATTTTCACTGAAATTTTGGTTTTAAATGGCTTCAGTATCTTATGTAAATAAATTCATTATAAATTTATACCTGATTGAGTTTCTTGACTGTTCTCGGTTTTTAGCGTGTTCGTTAATACACTGATACAACTTTAAGACGTTTATAAGCGTGTGGTTCAATGTAAGATCTTATACTGTTGGGTAGTGAATTTACCGAAAGCCTCTTAATTTTAACGTTGATTTGGTACTGTTAACTCTAACTATAACTATTAGTTTACTCGTGCACCGATTGGCTGATTGATCGAGGGGCAGGTGATATCGATGCGCAACCGCAGCTTCAGTTCACCTGCGGAGGGCAGACGCCGGAACTACGTGCCGATTCGCCTTGCGCGCGCGGCTATAATACCCCATTACAGACGTTTTCTGAAAATTTAAAGTTGTATAGATTTTTAAATTGCCTTTATGGTATGCCAGAAATCCGAAGGGGTTTCTTAAATTTCTTGGGGAGCTGGGACGGCTCAACATAAACTCGCACGCAAAATAGGCGCTCAGACATCGAGTTGCGGAGAACAGCTAACGAGCTGACGTATGTAACGACAGTAATACCAAATAAACATGCTTATAAAGACAAACATAACCATATACATATACAAAAATATTTATCAATTATGCAAATTATTAATCGTTCGTAAAGGGATTTACAATGAACCATAAATTCAAAAGGAGAAGAATGAGTAGGTATTCGAACTATAACTGTTGTCGTGCTATTGTCATCTTTTCTTTCCTATAAATGATAAAAGTAACATAATTAACAGGCGGAATAGAAAGTTAACATCGTTATCACCGATATTTGTCGTTCCATAACTGAGCGTTTTTAAGGCATTTTGTGCCGCGTATCATCACTCAGGAATCAGCAGCCTGCAGTAGTGTTTCCAAACCAATACGACTTGAACTTCACAAAAAGAGCATACCTATCTCTAAAAGGTCGTCAACCCACCCGCGGCACTGCTAGGCTTGGGTGTGTCAATGGATGGACCGCTTATCTTGGTGAGCCTCGTTTGCCACTGTATTCATAAAAAGTAGCAACATTGGAAGTATATTTCTAATAGTGTAATGAGCGCGCCGTTTCATAGTATTATGATTAGTAACGGCTTTCATTTGATAAAGTCGAATAAAAACGTTCATTGGCGAACCATGGTGTTCAGGGTCGTGGTGGCTAATTCAGCATAACCCACCTAGAGCTGATAAAAAGCTGCATGACGCGCCGTGGCAATCGCTGGTCACGAGCGGCCGTGGGCCGTTGACTAGACCGATTTCTCTATGGTGCTAATACGTTTTTGAAATTTAGGATTCTCTGCAGACTGCTTGGTCGTCTAAAGTCTATAAATTTTTCTCTCAAGTTTCACGCATGGGAGAGCCATGTTGCAGCATATACGGACGCACTATTTGGGCCGGCTCGTTCCAAGTGATGATACCACGGGTGTACAGAATTTTCAACCTGAAATGGTAGTAGTACCTATATATCTGTAAATATTTTGGCATATTTGAAGTCGACAAAGGCAGGCCATTTAATGCGTTGAAAGTAGACATTATTTCTATGCGATTTATATCTCATTAAAATTTATTTAATATGACCGAGAGCTAAAAGAATAACATAAATATAGGCACTTGTTTCAATTGCTTTTGAGTTTAGGTTCTGAGGCGGAAAATTTAATTTATTATTATTTCATATTCATATAATTAAGTTAATTTCATATAAATGATTCTATTGCGTTTGAAAGTTTTATATATTAATAATTTACTTTCGGTCCTTGAAAGGGTTAGACAGCAGCTTAAAGTCGCACTAATACCGGCCGGCTTGTTTGGAAACTAGGTACTCCGAACGAGTGATAGTAACCACCGGCTCACAGGATACCAATAGTTCTTGTACTGTGTTACTCTGAGCCAAGGAGGATATTGGAGGCCCAAGTCATCAAGACCCAATCAATAACACAACGAAAGTCCCGGATTGCAGCGCGGTTGTCTAAGGGCGGCGATGATTTATCATTAAGGGATGTATACTATATAATTAAAATTATCCCATTTTCTTATAAAATGTGGTTACAAGACGAGTTATCGATAATCTCTGCGTAGAAGGCGCTAAGTCGCGGAACTGACACCAATGACGAAACTGGGCATGTCTCCCATTTCGCTACACCAGGGGGAAAGCCAGTCATGCTCGGTCATAACGCACAGTTATCGGAACTGTATTCCCACGGGGGCCGATCACTCGACTTTTGTAATTCTTGATAAAGAAAGCCTCATTTATTTATTTAAGGTTTACTACATAAAAAATAACATATATTTCACGTTAAATATGTAGATGTATTAATTTAAAGATCTCTCAATTCATCTTTTAAAAATGTATTTCAATTAAATATTTTCTCAGTCCATGCCTACATTAAGCTCTTAAGTATATAAATCATTTAAAACAGGCTGACGTTAACGGTCTGAACGTTTTCTTTAAAACGCGTTGAATGCTTTACGCCACAGTAATTCCCAGTGACTCGTATCGCGAGTAGCACAGATGAGATTTTACGAGGTCGCAACCACGGCCCAGCATAAAGGCGTCAAAGCTAACACAGCTATCTGACAAGATCAGGCGTTACGGTCACGTATCCCTCACTCCCACGTCTTAATTGACCTATTTCGTCTCAGCGTACGTAAAGCCCGCCGCCTCTAGGATACCATCACACCGCGCGACGTGACTTGCCGTATCGCGGCACTATTCTTGTCACATATTTGACAAGCTACGTCTACCAATACGAATTTTTGCTTTCGCGCGTCATTCAACCAAACTTCGACTTCGCAACACATTTCGATATTAGGGTGTGTATTCTGCAATTGTTTGCCGAAACCTTTACGTGAAAAGCTGAAGCCGGAAAAGATAGCACTCAAGACGACTTTTGTTTTGACTGGAGTCTGTGACATCTACATATTCTACCAAGCGAGGGCATTTGCAATTTTCAAATTTTACGACGAAGTAATAAAAATATAATAAAAATAATCTTTAAAACCAAATTTTTCCACCTGTGGGAGAGCCATGCTGATGTATATGCTGATACACTAATTGAGTCGACTCGTCCGAAGTGATACCATGGGCTCACAGAGTACTCAGCGTGAGATGATACTTGTACTGTGTTTTGCAGAGTGAGAATATTGGCGGCCCCTAAAACTGCCGCTTAAGCGGTGTAAAAGAGCCGGCAACACAACCAATGTGCGGACTCTGGAGCGATTGTTCATGGGCGGCGGTGTTCTCTTCCCATATATACCACATGCTCCGTTGTCCTTTATAGAAAAAAAATAATAATTTGTACAACTTTTTTAGTTAGTAATGCCCAAATGCAAGACCAAGAGAAAACCAGGCCTACTGGCGCAAGACAAAGACCAAGACTGGTTAAGTCTGGTCTTGGTCTTGCATTTGGGCAACACTAACTAAAATAAATTGTAAAAAATTCAAAATTTTTATAGCCAGAGCCTTGCAGTTACATATTAGACTATTGCTATTTCTTGCAGTTTACTCCTTATTTACTTAGTCCTGCAAGTCGCTAGAGTCATGCAGGCTTAGTCTTGTCCTTGCGTAAGTCTTGCAGGGTCAGTCTTGGTCTTGCGTCTTGCAGAAGTTAGGCGGTCTTGGTGTTGGTCTTGCATTTGCAAGACTGACTGCAAGACTCTCGCGTCTTGTGTCTGAATTTGGGCAATACTAATTTTAGTGAATCTAAATGAAGGTGCCGTAGTAAAAATATTTTTTGAAACACGATACGATTGTATTGAAGCGCGATATAAAGATAGTGTGAAGGTGTTGGTGCTTATTGCCAACAAAGTCGTTCCAATGATGATATCAGCCGCACCATTTGTTGAGTGTTTATTGCGATCGTGCCGGAATCCCACACATTTGTGGTGGAAAGTGTTAAAGTTTGTCACGATTAAGTCATTTAAGTTTAGATTGACCCTAATATAAGCTAATTTTTATATCTAGTACAGAAAAATTGATACGTATGCTTTTTACAATTTGGATACGTGTTCATATTGGCTTTAATTCATATAAAATGCGATATAGGTCTTTGACATACAAAGAGAATAGAAAAGAATACAATATTTTTTTAAATATGCATTTATTTACAGCGTGCCAGTGTTAAAATGATAGAATAAAGGTTTATTTATGAAAACGGTGGCAAGCGAGCAGGAGGCTCACCTAAGGTAAGCGATCTTACGCTCATGGACACCTAGTATATAGGCCTTTGCCGGGCCGCGGGTGCGTGTCGGCCTTTAAAAGACATCGACATGAGGAGGGTGTATAGTAGATTGTAGATTGTAACCTATATAGGTTCAAAAGCTTGTTGGATACATTTCTATAAAAACATATAAATTTCATGTTACATAAGATAATTATATATTTTGTTAATTGAAATTTATTATTTATCAGTTTAATTTCTTACTAAATCCTCATATATAAATACTTAATAATCTTAGTTCCCATTTGTTTTTCTTAGTACTAAAATATTTTAAGGAGCGCACGAAGTAAAAAATCTATGACTGTAGCTATCAGGTGAATGATATGGCAAATAAATAATGCCATTGCGACAT
>DWCF01002904.1:0-21825 GCA_018230265.1 Delias oraia | reverse complement strand
TGTAAATATATTTCAATATAATAGGAATGAATAGAGCCATTTCATGCGTTCTATATTTTGAAAACACGAATTTGAAAATTCTCGTAGAAGTGGGACACAATTAGCAACTCTTTCATTCGATGTTTTCAATAATTTTGTGAACAAAATCCGCACGGCTTTTGTAGATTTCGTTTCACAGTCTAAGTTATAATTAGCACATTATGACAATGGAATACAAATTTGCCGATTGTGTTGTAATTATTCGGTTCAAATAGTGTTATGCTTATACAAAACCTTTAGAAATAAACAAATCACACAGCTGGCGTCAAACGTCCGGCTAAATTTTTATTATTTGTATATTTCTATAAAAGTCATATAGATTAAGTCAGTAATGCTAGACAGTGACCTAAAGGATGACACCTATGAAAATATTTTCTTGTATTAAAAACATTTTCAGTAAAATCATATATCATAGTTCACCTAGCAGCATCATTGAATTGTTTTCGAAAACTCCCCAATAGTTTCTTAACTAAATTTCAAAATATCGTCTGTCGATGTCAATCACGTAACCGAGTGAGTACGCGTTCGGCGATTTTTGTTTTTATGGTTAAGGACGCCGAAATTGAAAGGCGGGTTTTGAATTGATATTTATTTAGAAAATACTTTTTACTCAACGTGCTTTTCTTGTGTTTGCTAATATTTTTCTGACAAATAATGGTATGTCTTCTATAAATTCCAAAAATAATGAATATTAAATATTAATACATGAAAGGTGTGTCATCCCAATGGATAAAATACCAATGTGTTTAAAGATATTTAACTCTTTTGTTACGTTCGGTACGATTTTGAATTCTATTCTCAATGAAAAGATTAATGTAGAGATATAAAAATTTAGGACCACTATAACTAAAGGTAGACATGGTGTCTATTATTGGGGTATACATGATGTCAATTATTGGTTCTATTGTTCTAAACTGATAATTATGCTGCCAAGGTTATGCTGCTAAGGTTGATGGGTATGTAACTTTATTATTGGAAATTTTATTACATAAGATAATTTTATAAGATATACCGCATTCATATAAAAAGAATTATTTTGTTTATTATATAAATTCATATAAACACAGTGTTTTCATTAAAGTGTCCAGCATTAGTGAATTTACCCTAATAAAATTCAACTCTATATTGATAAAGTTTAGTACAATTATTAGCAGGTATCTTTATCCTAAATCCATTACGCTATATAATTTTTCTTTGTGTCAATATGTATTATAAATAAAGAGACTGATATTGAAACAAAGCTTGTTATCATCTCATATCATATCAGTTATAATTGAGTAACAATTATCAGAAACGATAAGAGCACCTACACACTACAGCCCTTTTGAGGTCATTTTAAATTAATTGTAGGTATAAAATCTTTTTATTTCGTAACTGATTTACTTGAGTATCAATTACAATGTGTGTAGAATGTTTTCGTTAATGTCATACTAATAAGTTGAAGAAATAGGGACCAATATGTGGATGTCATTAGTAAAACTTTTAATACATGCGATCGCGTGTATAACAAAAAATAAGTAAAATAAAATTATAACAGTGCAGGCAGTAGATCTATGCTGCATGTTAGGTAGAAGAGAAAATATTATAAAACTAACAATAGAATAGTGCTAACCTTAAACTTTTTACATCAATATTGCTCAAAAACAGTTTATAAAATACGATTTCATTGTCACTTCAATGCTGCGAACTATGTAAAAACTCTGACCGAAAAGCCTATCATAGTTAAAGTTGAATAAAAACTTTGCTTTAACGTCGGTTTACCCCGTGGAGCGATGGCTGCGCCTCAATGCGTGATGCGTCCCTCTGCAACGGGCCCAATTGCTCTTGTAGGGTGTGCATACATTTTATTATTTATTTAGAATAGCATTTTTTTGTAAAACGACTATTTATGACTTAATTTCAAGATCTTAATAAACTGGATTCATACATTTCTTAATTTTATTAAATTCCCAAACTTTAAGTAAATTTCAGTGTCGGATGATTTGCAACATTACTCATGAAACCAGTTCCGTCTGAACGAAAGCTATTTGAAGTTTTTTATACAAATAGTTTTTTAGTCTACTAAGAATAAAATTTCATTAGCGTAATTAATGGAAGTTTTTTAAAATGTTTTCTATGTCATTGTCGCAATAATTATTGTTTCAAATACATTCTTTAGATAATTCCTACTAGAATTTATTTATTATTTGCTAGAATAATACCTGCAAACTAAATTCAACTTATCGTTACAAATCTTACAGTTCTTACTATTAAAGCATTACTTATATTTATCTGTTATTGGAAAAAATATGTGTCACCGCGTGCTAATGCCAATATTTTTCTCTATTAGCAGCACAAAGCCTGGCCAACCCAGTCAGTGTCAACAATACCCGCTCTCTTCACTACCCTACAGCTAGGGCTTTTTGTACCGGGGCTTGCTCCACTCTACAATATTTATGGCGAACTACGTGGACTCACCGTTTGAAAGTTTAATTCACCTCCGTAAGTAATCCAAAGGTATATGTTTCACTGTTTTTAGCTCACGGGTCATCGCATCTTTAGTACAATTTTCACTCGCACAAATTAGCACAATATTATTTTCATATAATCGGGTCACCGACCACATCAATATAACTCGTATCACTCCGAGATCACAAAGTAGTAACCGGTTCCTAAGTAGGTGTAGTGTAGACTTAGCTTGTTGTTTACAGTGAACGCGCTGTCGACGTGGTTCGAGATACGGCTACGCCAACGTACACTCGCGACTCACTCGACATCGGCACTGGCTTGGCTAATGGCTTGCCGCTACTACGATCACGAGTAACCCACACTACCAGCGGAAAAAGCGCTTTAAGCTTTGTAAAAAGCTTTTACTTTTGAATTTAATATCAATCTCTCATTAAATAAAAACCATGTTTTTAAATAATAGGCAATTTATAGCAACTCCAACCGTCTTAGGAACTAAATTTAAAACAAATGCCGTCGCCAATCGTACTGGGGGCTATAGCAATAACTTTAATACAAAAGTGGTTACTAAATATTCCTTAAAGCAATTATACATTTCATTTGCAAACAAGCAATAAAATTGTTTAATAATGAAAGAAATACAATTCGAATTTAATTCATGACCAACGCTTTTCAAGAAGTTTAATTACCTGCGCATGATAATTAAATATAGTACAAAGCTTATATTTCAATTTTAAATGAATATGTAACGAAACTAGTAGACACTTCCTGAGTTTTATTTATTAGTGCGTAATCTTATTTAAATAATATAAAATTAAGCGCATTTAGCGCTGTAGGATTTAAAGAAGCGAGGGACGCGGGCTCCCCGCTCCTGTAAAACTTTGTTTCGAATCTTGACTCGCCCGACTAGCTTTTCTATCTCTTTTATTCTTTAACAGCATGCGCGTGCGCCGTTGCCACGTTTACCTTTCATCTTATAACGTGTTGCCAGTTCAACAATATTTTTTATTTTGTATTGACGCTTCTAAATGAGAGCCCATAAAATAGAAACGTATTTCGTCGAATTATTTAACAGAACAGGTATTATAAACTTAGATGGGCTGATTCGTATGAAAGGGCCGATGTCTATGGATCCTGCTAAGTTAAGTTTTGAGTAGTACTTCGTGTCCGAGACGCTTATAAGATGAAGCTTTTAGTAAATAAAGATGCGAGCTTACGCGACGCTCTACCGATTGACCTGCCTCAAACTTTCTACCGCAAACGGTAAACGGGCGGCACAATTAATAGCCTTACTACTCTTTGTTTTATTATATGGTACATATTAGATTTCTATTCAAACTTTAAGCAACTTATGTTGATTTCCGTTTAACATTAATAAAACCGTGGAATAATATAAGGTAGTTCCAATACAATGCTTATAGGTAAGGTGGCATATGGCTCTTACGTAACATTAAAAAGAAAAATCCAACGTAAGCTTAGCAGTGTCCGTGGAGCGCATTAGATATTCGAATCCCTTATCGGAGGTAGACGGGCGATATCTCCCGGACCGATATTGGGGAACGTGTCAGGTGCTACCACTCGGATTGATACCTGCGCCTTTGGTATTATTATTGGATTTATTAAAATGAACCTTTTTAAATCTATTCGAATATAATAAATTCTATTGCGAGCTCATTAAAATTTTCTAAATGACGCTAATATAAAGCCTACTTATAAAACTTCATTAATTATTAAGTTACCTTTTATAAATCTTCTCTATTACTGTTCAAAGAGACGACTTAGAGATATTTATAAAGTAATATACCTATACGTCTACGGTTACGAGTATAAAAATTTTATTGAAAATATTCTTCTTTTTATTTTTCTGTTAGAATATTGTAAGCTGTTCTTCGTGCCAATTGTTAAGCTTTTGATTTGTGTACATAGTATTCCTTTAACTCATATTAAAGTATGTGAATATATTTATTTAGTGATAAAGTTGTTATTTTATTGCAGAGTAGCGCTGCTGCCATTTAAAAGGCGCATCTGCTCGATCTTAATGTTACTTTTATGAGATGCCAGAATTAGATTATTTATTGAACACGTTAAAAATAGTCGATTACTTCAGTAGAGTTGAACGATGGAGAAAATGTATTATAATATAAACAGACGTGTTTCTAACATATACACCGTTTAAATTTCAAGAATATGAATATAAATTATCTCAGAAAAAAATTCGTTACAATTTATACATATTTTTTTTAGATAGCAGAAAAGAGCTGGTGTGTTCCTTGATGGTAAGAGAACACTGAGATTATTAACTGAGATATAGTTGTTTTGCCGATTTTTTTCGCCGCTTAAGCGTTATGATATATATCATATTGTTATAATATACATATAGGCCCTTGGAAAACTCACTCAACTCAGCGAAACACAGTACAAGTATTATTTGATGGTGGTACTTTATTAGACCATGGTATCTTTTCGAATGAGCCGAACTAGTTAATGAGTCAACATATGCTTCAGCATGGTTCTTATATGCCATTTCAATAATACATTATTTTAGATAAGAAAAAATAATTTATTTTATAAGAAAAATAACCATGTTTTTATAAATTCACGTCAGAGCCATACTGATAAACATTTTGCTATAACTTTGGAATCTTATGACTTGCCCTAGGATTGCTATAAATTTTTGTCACATCGTTGCATTTTAAATTTTGGCTGTAACTCTTTTTTAAAGTGTAGAATATAAAGCCGATATAGGTACATTCCAAAGGGCAATAGACTCTTATTTGTAAATAATATAGTTTTATATTTTATAGGTTGTTAATAATTATAGGTTAAAACTATAAGCCACTCTATATTTTACCGGATTTACAGCCTCTGTGGTCAAACGCTACAAAATTTTCTTAACTGAGCAAAACTTAAGACTGAAGTTAAACTAAAATAATTTTTAGTCAGTCTTTCTTTAGAAATACAAAGTGTCGACAAAACGTAGGTACTATTGAATAGATTACGCTTCACCGCGGTGAATGTGGGTCAGAAACCAGTTTTTGTTTGAACTCATATGGTAACAACGCACTCCTTTAGAATGAACGCCTGTGGGTAATTAGATACATTATGACAGAACAAGACTTGGTAAGTTAAATAGTACCTACATTTACTTATCTGCTCCTTGGGCGGTCCGGTGTGATATAATTGAATTATTCAGGAACAATCCTTCAATTGAAATGGTTTGAGCTATTCAAATGTATCTTGATGTAACAATAACACCGACAAAACTATATAGAGTAAGCTAAATAACTGTTTGGGATTTTTTTTTGTAAATATTAGTTCTATTACAAATTTGTTATGTATTTTTCGGTGTCGTCTATTCTGTCTAAATTTTACATCTCTTAAATTGAATTAAAAGCGTTATATTAAATAAAACTGATCTCTATTTTGGTATTAACCCATGGTTTAGATTTTGCCTAACAGCTCTACAGCTTCCTTGTAATGTCTACGATTACATGGAATAGTATCGAACAAATATGTATCTCCTTTCCTAATAAACAATGTTTTACTTGAACGTGTTACATAATTTGACACTTTCTTACTCCATACCAAAATTAAAATACCTACTTTTTAAAAATATGTGGTTATTAATATTTATTATTTATCCCCTTTGTCGAAACACCAAAATAATTTTAAAATGGTAAATCTTTACATGCATAATCAAGACTAACTACATCGATTGTTCATTATTTTATAATAACACAATACAATGAACTCTATTTGCAGACTGTAAATTAAAATCGATTTTCGATCGAAGACGAACTACAGGTGATCGACCTTTTTAGAAAATATATGCCTAATTCATCTGTTTTATAATTAGTGACTGTTTAATTGTTTTAATTTATCAGTTGTTTATATGAATTCACGTTGAGCGAAAGACACAAAAATCATAATAATATAATAACAATTAGTCTCAGTTATGATAAAGTATGTTATCAGACAATGACATTAAGAAAGAAACTTCATTTTATATGCCTACATTGCAAATGATACACAATTACTCGTGTAACAGAGATGAATATCGGATATACTATATTGTTATCAGTTAATTATTTTGCCAAATGGCTTATCATGCGCAATTATATATTTGTAGAAATAGTTTTGATTTTAAACTTTTAATGAGTTAATTTGTTAAGTTAAGTTACCTTATATACTAGAATTATAGAACAGTTTATGAACTTATGTTTTTCGAATACTCAGCGTGAAACGGTATCCGTACTGTTTCGCTGAGTGAGTAAGCGGTGTTATCTTACCACATAAGAGACTCACCTGCTCCATTGTCCGCTATACTATAAGAAAAATATCTTAATAGTTAATATCAGAATGTAATGAAGGTGACAATCTACACTAAATTGAGGTAATAATAAATGCTTCATGATATATTAAGAATGTTGGGAGTTAAGAATTTTGAGGTTATCTAAATTGTTATAAAATTCTCTTAAAACTTGCTTTAAGAGTCTCAACCGACTACTTCTTAGTTACGGCTTACGAATTACGATCTGTAGTGCCTATTTGAATATCACTGGCGGGTGCGGTTTCAGAGCTCGCTACAAGCTAAAGGAGACAATATATTTTAGAGGAAGACGTAGCTATCTCCCCCAGTGCAAAATAGTACTAAGAAAAGTACAGAATACTGGCGATTTGCCATTATCGTTTAGATATTTAAGCGCGGATTGCTCAAGGCGCATTTATAAGGCCCATACATTTGCTCACTTAAGGGAGATATTTCGCGTAACCCTCTTAACAAAATAAAAATATTCAGAGCAATTTTACTATCTGCATAAAGCTAAAAAGTAAAGCTCACGGGTCAGATTTTTACTTTAAGATAAAATCCGAGTTCATTTTAAGTGAGAGGTAGTTAGCGGTGACTTCGATAAGCTAAAATAGTTATCTCCGTGGCGTTGACAACTAGGGGTGGATATCTGCGAGATGGGACTTACCTAACGACATCGTCCGTGATTCAAGCACGCCAAGCAAGCTCGGCTACATCTTTTCTCAACGAGATAAGCCGCCTAGTGCGCCATTTGTCATCACCATCCACGACGCCGTTCCGCTCAAATTATCTTTTTTCTAAACGAAAATGGCGACATTTCTTCTAATTTAGAGAATCCTATACAAACTGCACGTGTATTACTGAAATAGAGCGTTGTGACGATCTATCCGAGGTCACTAAAGCGGATCAAAGCATTATGCTGGGAGATATTACAGGTGGCACAAAGCGCGGCTCGTGTCCTCTGCTGCTGACGGTCTAATTCCAAACAAATGCAAATTGAGCGGGTGCGGGTAGCTGGCTGGACATCCGCTTAATGGCTGAGCATTGTGTTCGTTTCGCTAATGGCCGGCTAAATGTTCCGATGTCACAAACGGTCGTGTGCCTCACCTGGATTTCTGATCCTTTATCCCGCGGATTGCACACCATTGATGCGACATTGCATCTTAATTGCGGTGATATTCAAACAAACAACGACACTTTCCATAAATTGAACTCAATCCAAATAAAGCTGCCACATAATGATACAATTTGTTCAACTTTAAACAAAAGGCCATTAAAATTGTGACGAAATGTTCGGTCAGCGAAGGTATGTGAGAATATTATCAGCAACGTCCTTGTTCATGTTCTGGTTGATGTCCACAGGAAATTGCTCATTGTACATCGCGGTGACCCGTGCCCATCATGATATTAAACGTTAGCCACTGCTACTTACCACATAGTCACCCGGAGATACCGTATCCTATTTAACAAGCAATTTTATTTTCGGCACGACTCGCCTATGACGCAATATCTTCTTTAAATGAAATTATACAGATTCATTGTGTACTGAATATTAGATACTAAAGGGATCCTTTTAAAATGTATTAACATTTTTCGGGTTGTTTTATGTAAGCGCTTTTAGGCAAGATCAAGTGTGCAAATGACAATATTTTAGTAGGTATATAATATATATACGTTAATAAAAATATCACATGTTACTTTTTATTCTATTAGATCAAATAAAAAGTAGCATCAGTTTTGTTAAAAAGCTATCAAATGTTCATCAGGAAACAGTCTGTATTTTACTATTAAAATTATAGCTGATTCTATTTCAGGTTCTTCTACATAAAAACCAGATGCGAATAAAACTCGTAATAATCATAGTTTCAACGATTCGTTCTTCCCACACAGAATGACTCTTATCATAACAATTAAATCGCTTTGACCTGTTCAGACGGACCTCTTGTCGCCTTCTTTACTAATTTACACGGGTCATAGACAAATACTAGATGGGACGAATTTTGACACTAAATTAAATACGTAAACATTTTTCGTCTATGATTCAACAAATAATTGCAAAGAATTATAATTTATAAAGGATTAATAAAAATACGTCTTATTTTAGCTTTGATATTAAAACAAGAAAATAAACGTTCTGTTTGTTTTCAATAAAACCAGTTAATTGGATTATATTTAGATACACATAACAATACCCTATCATTCATTTTCTCATATAAGCTGGTTGTGTTTTTTTACACAGATCATAATATATTCTGAGTTCTGACGTTTACTTTAATTTATTTTTTATATAACAATATTCAAATTAAATTCATGGAATATGTGTATTTTATGAAGACGTTTAGAATATTCGAAATGTTTCAAATGAGTTTTAAAATGCATGAAAAGGCTATTGTGATCTTCATCAGGTCAATAAGGAAGCAGAATAATCAATATCAAAAACACGCAGTTTCCTTATTCCAGAGTTTAGTTTAAATCAAAATAATATAATTAATTATATTTACGTGTTAGCTTCCGTTTTCACAGGAACAAGCGTGTAATCAATCTTAAGAGCGAGCGTGAGAAAAACCCAAAGTCAATGGCCGTGAGGCCGCAATAACAAAAGTAGCTCGCAAAATGCATTTTCCCACCAGACATAAAACGTATTTGTTGGGAAATTCTTTGTCAACGATACAACATGAGTTAATTGGCTAGGATGAGGACAGTGGCGTGTTCCCACAACATACAATCGCTTAAGCTTTTTAAGAAGGATTTTCAACAACACATAGTGAACAATTAAAACATTCATTGTCTGTAATGTTTTCAAGTTTTCACTAAATTATTTAACATTTTAATAAATTTTTACATGAAGGTATTCATAGTGAAGTACTGCGATTAAAACAATAGAGCATTCGAGCATAATTTTACATTGAATTAAGTTTATAACTTAGTTGGATAAACAGCATTACATATAACAATAAGTTTATATATTAATTATATAGTAGGAAATAATAAAATTGCCAAAAAAGTCCAAAAAGATATTTTTACAAGTTTTAAATAGATTTTTTAATATTTAATATAAATCTTATACAATCAACAGTTTCAATAATATATAAACCATTTTTTATAGCATAGCGGACAATGGAGCAGATGGGTCTCCTATATGCTTAGAGAACACCGCCGCCCATGAATAACCGCGCCACAGTCCACGCAGCAATTGTGTTGGCGGATTTTAACGCCGTTTAAGCGGCACTTTTAAGTCCCTCTGATATCTTAATTTACTCTGCGAAACACATTTTCATGCTGTTTCTTCTGTGAGCCCGTGGTATCACTTTGGATGAACTGGCCAAATTAGAGCGTCAGCATGCTTCAGAACGGCTCTACCACGGGTGACCGTTTTATTAAGCTCAAGTTAGAATTAATGTAATTATAAATTAGATTTAAAGCCATTTATATTATATTCCTGTTTTAAAAATAATTATTATCTTATAATTTGAAACTATTATGCTGATACTTCTATTGCAAGTACTTAAGAATAGATACTACAGTTAGTATTAACTTTAGTACGAATTTTACTCAAAGCATCAATGATATCATTATGCACAAAGGATTCAATAGCTCATCACATATGTAACACTTTGTATGCAATGTAATACGTCTTTAATTGTTCATCGAATGTGTAAATATTTTCATTTAACTCGTTGTTTTCGTTTATCGACACTCAATGGCTGCCCAAATGCAAGACTTAGCCAGACTTGGTCTTGCGCCAATACACCCGGTATTGGTGTTGGTCTTGCAGCAAGTGTCTTGGAAGTCTTGCAAATACCCATTAGTCTATTACTATTTATTAAAGTTTACTTCAGGTCTTAGAAAATCCTATCAGAAAAGGAATATTTTGAGCTTGAATTACAACAACCAGATTTATAAATGTTGTAAGATTTAATGGGAACTTCAAAAAATCACTGCTAAAAAAAATAGCTGCAAGATGCAAGAGTCTTGCAGGCTTAGTCTTATTCTCGCTCAAGTCTTACACGTTCAGTCTTGCTAAAATTAGGCGGTCTTGGTCTTGCACTATGTAAGTAGGTAGAAAGCTGCTATCAAATTTCATCATGTTTTGTTTATATTTGTTGTTCAGTGAGGAAAGATTGACAGAGTACTTAATAATTAATTTCATATAGTTCCAATATTATATTCATAGCTCGACACATGACATGATTTCAAATGAAGCCAGTAGGTTGATTAATTTTCTACTTAATTGTAAATATGGTCACGATGTAAGAGCATGGATAATATAGGGAGTGAAAGTCGACGTGTTTGTTTGTAATATCTAATTATATGTCACGTAATGGCGCTGCTGCAGGTTCAACAATCGCAAAATTAAATTGAAAGTGTGTTAACTAGCCACAACGATCTCACGCACGGGTCTAAATAGATACATACAATCAACATAGTCAACATATGGTTTATATGGACATCCGCTTTTGTCCTTTTGTGGCATTTCGCAATATTTGCGCTGAGCGACAACGGAAGTCCGTAATGTGAAACATCACATTGAAATCGTGGAAATAAGCACAAACAATTATTTAGTATTGTTCAAAAGCAGCTCACCTAAATGATATTGTCCTATTTTGTAGTACCTCGTCGGTGTTTCGTTTGAGAGCCTCGTAGCTAAATGGTTTTAAAAGTCTACCATGAAGCGTGAGGTATCGGTTCGAATCTCGGTCTGGAGAATTATAATTGATTTATAATTTATCGGCCTCTGAAAGAGCTTGATAGTGGCCGAGCGAGTGTTTTAATATTGTCGCACCAGTGGGAGAGCCATGCTGAAATGAAGTAATACCACGGGCTCGCAGAATACTTAGAATGAAATGGTAGTTGTACTTGAAACAGTACTTCTACTATGTGTCGCTGAGTACGTGAAGATATCGGACACCCTTACAAAAAGCGACATATAAAGCCGGCAACACAAACAACGACTATGGCGAACTATGGCGCGGTTGTCATGGGCGGTAGGGTTCTCTTACTATATAAGAAACCCATCTGCTCCGTTCTCTATAATATAAGATTCTCCATGTTATAAGAAACAGATTTGTCGCCTGAGATCGTTGGAGCAGTGTTTTTCAAATGGTGAATTTTTTAGATAAAGTGTTTTTAGCTATAAATGTTATTTACTTTCGCGTTTAATTACGTACTCTACTTCCGGCTAGGCTGCGGATATTGCGTGTTAGTATAAACTGTGCTAGCTTCAAGAACCAAATTATACTTGTATCAGAATAAAATACATCCGGCTGTTTAAATTATTTGTACAAGTGAGTACGAGACATACTTCTAGATAATTTAGGAAAATAATTCAAATAATTTTATTGATGGTTTATAAAAAAAAGCGATTTTGGAATATTCTCGACTTGAAAGACTCGAAGTATTCAAGGTAAATTATTCAACAGAATTCACACTGTCTGGCAGACTGAACAGATTTAACTGGCGAGTGTCTTAACACAGTCTTACTAGTGGCAGAGCTACCAACTGCTCCGTTGCCAAAAAAAGTTACCAATATAATAAAAAAGCTTTTAAGAACGTATATATATTATACCTTGTTAGCCTATTCATATATTGAATAATTTAGCTCTGTTATCCAAATAATAGCGAATGAAATAACATAGTTCCCTGTATACTTAAACCATGACCAGACACTTCCGTATGGTTTCGATTCGCAGTCTCTACATTCGCCAGTTCATGCATCCACTTTCCGGGACTAAAATAATCTACAATCGTTGGTGTCCGCTATCGAACAGTCTGCAGTACTAGGCATGATCAAAATACACCCACAAATCGCCAGGGAAAAATCAACTTTAAAATTAAACAGTTTAGGTCTTTTTTATTATAATTATTAAAAATGTTTTGGTATATGGAAGATATTTTAAAAATATCGTCAGACCATGTTATGAATGCGTTAAAGAGTTGTATTTCAGAATCAATTTCGTTGTGTTGTACGGCTTAATTGTTTTTTTTTAGTAGGAAATAAATGAATTTTTTTATGTTGAAGTTACCAAGTGACACATCTTAGTGGCGATCTATCGGAAATAAAGACCGGTTCTTAACATTCCTATAAATCGTCCAACGCAGTATTCCTAGTTCAGTGACATTATAATCTCTTCTGAAGGGAAATCATTTGAAATAGAACTATAAGGCATGCCGAATCTATTTCAATTTGTTACGTTGAAAAATTAAAACATGAAATCCTGATCTATACACCATTATTCACGCCTATTAAATTTGTATTGGTCTTGAGTTAATTATATATGCACCCTTTTAAATATAATTTGGTTTAGAGATTTTTAACATTCAAAAATGAAGTTTATCGATTTGATTGATACGTTTTCATGTCGGTTATCTCTAAACTCCGCATTAAATGCGATCTTTCGATTCACTTTGGATGTATTTATGTTTTTTTTGCTAAGTTTAAATTTGTTTACGTAACTAAATGTCATCAATATTCAATTACTACCCCATTCCACAAGAACTGTACATAACATATAGGATAAACATGAAAACGTTTATCGCGCAATAAAAATATTTTATAATAAAATAAACTTAATATTCGTTTCAATTTATTAAAAATTTCAATCTAAATTATTAAACACTTTTATTTCTTATCTGACTTGAACCCATTCACGGCGTACAACCACTTCCAAAACGGGTTCAAAACACGATAGAAAAAACAAGGAGTAAGGCTTTATCGAAGTACTTGGCTGAGCTGATTCCACAGCACGTGTGCCGTGATCGATCTATTGGAGTTGCGTGACCTATCAGTATTTTATTCCCGTCAACCGTGATATTTATAATTACTCCATAAAAGAATCATTATTATGCATTGTTGTACCATAGCTTGTTACAAGATTGTTATTTAAAAGGGTCATTTAGAGTATATAACGATAAGATATATGTTTCAGTTATTGTAATTTTGTATTTTCTGCAGAGGATTTTTGCAACCCAATACATATTGGGCATCTTTATCTTTTTTTAAAAAAAATCTTATACCTTAACCGCCGGCAATACCTGCAAGAGGACCGCATATCCTAGACTCCTCGTTTGCCACCGTTTTCATAAAAATAATATAGGAAACACAGGTCCGTAATTTCTGGGTGTATTTTAAAATTAGGTAGAAACAGTTACGACGTTGATGCTTCAAAGTTTTCACTTAAAGTATTTATAAGAGATTTAAATAACCAATTTAAATTTCTAAGCGTGATTTCATAAAAGATAACTAAGATAATGAGAATCAATTTACATATTGTTTATAACGGTACGATCCAATAAACTGAACAGTAAAATCTCTCAGAAAATATTAAAACACTAATAATAAAAATTAAATATAAAATTCACGTTCACAAAAGTTACAGCTCTCAAACGCATTTCTGTCTGTTTCAGAAGCTAACTCTAAGATAGTTTAATAGATTCGCTTACAATGCTGAACATCTGTATCATCTCGATGTTTATCGTTGCACAACTGAGGATTTTAAGGTATTTTGAGCTACGTGTCACCACACTGTAGAATCAGTTACCCTAGAATAATTTCCAAGTCAAATGACTCGGGAATCTTTAAAAAAAGAGGATTTACCTATCAGCAAAATGTTGGCAACGCACCCACGGGTGTGCATGGGCGGAAGACTGTTAATTCTAGGTAAGCTTCCTGCTCGTTTGTCTGCGCTTTCATAAAAAATATAGTGTCTAACGCGCTATATAATGTTCACATGCTATGCGGTGGTTACGATATATGGACAAAGGACAAGAATTTCGTAAATTATGCACTTATGCAATCGGCACCAAGTCAACATTGAAATTGTTGTGTTCACGAGAGTCATATTCCAAACATTTAAGAATTATTGCTAAATGGCGTCTAATGCGCATTTAATGATAACACAGGTTAAGTAATAGTACTACATAAGTAATAGAGTTTACCGCGAATGCAATGGTCAAATAAATTGCTGCGTGCAGACAATAGAGCACTGGTGGTTTCAGCCAGACCATTACTTATTTGTAACACATAATAGACCGAGTCGTTTTCTCTCTATAATAACGTAAAAACGCTTTAAAAGTATTCTCTATGTTAATGTGTGAAGCGAAAACGATGCACACTTTATGTACAGTATTTACGCTCAGGTTCAGATTTTCAGAGCTCTGTCACTCTTTATCTCTGTTTTCTTTCCATGACAGAGATAAAGAAAACTCATACCCATCCTCTTCTTGCCTTGATCCTATTGCGATTCTTTTAAGTTTAGAATTACAAAAATATTTATGTAAGCATAACCATCTCGATATAAATAACGTATTATAAAAAAAGGAAAAATTTCCATGCTAAACAATAGAAAAACTCCTTATAAAATCCTTTATATTTAAACATGAATACGTCCGTGTAATATTATTTTACCCTAGCACCTGTTCGAGCCAAGACGCACGTCTGTTACAGGCTTTTTTATTTTAGTAAACGCGACGGCTGTCACAATCATTCCAGTTAAAATTCAAAGTACACACAAATCTTGAACATTCTTTTTTGATATCATGCTGTCATAATCATTATAAATATGGTGTCGCTTCTGTACCAAAGTACAAAGTAAACCACCGTATTATTTTTAATCTATAGTCTAAATAAAATATTCTATATATATATATACTCTTTTGATATAACATAATATTACAAAATATGTTTCTTATACTGTCCTGCCAGTTACATATAAGTTTATACTGTATACAAAACAAAACAGTGTAGTGTATACTTGTCCATGCGAATTTCATACTTCGTTAATTACATTGTGTGAAAATTTTGTATTATTCCGTACATAGTAGATGAAGTCATGGCTACTAATTTTAAATTATCTCAGAAATTTAGTTTTACTTTATAGTATAGCGGACAACGGAGCAATATGGTAAAAAAACACCGCCGCCTATAGACAACTGGCCCACAGTCCGCGCATTGGTTGTGTTGCCGGCTTTTTACGCCAATTAATCGGCATTTTTAAAGCACTCCGATATCCTCATTCACTCAGCGAAATATAGTATAAGTACCATTTCACGTTGAGTATTCTGTGAGCCAGTGGTATCTAGTGGTAACCCAGTGAAAGCCTCTGCATATGCTTCAACATGGGTCTAACACGAGTGAAAAGTTATTAGGTTAGGTTAGGAATTCGAACTTTATCACCAGTAACGAAGCGTGTGTAAAAATAGCGAGGAATTCAATCACGTTGTTATTGAATGTATGCGACGGAAGCTTTTCTTCGTACGTCTGCACAAATAGATGATTGTAAAAGAGCAATTGAGATGTCAGAAATACAGGATACAATCAAATTGAAAGTTATGATTATAAGAGGCACTTTCGGTTTAATTCACATCTTGTCATCAGCTGAGAAATCTAGGTCTCACATACCTAAGACTTCACTCCACACGTCGACATTGAACCAAAAATGCGACAAAAAATTTTCACCTATATCCACTGTCTTTTTGTTTTTCTTCACGCTTTTTTTGACCTCGATTGTAAAGTATACAAAGGCACGTTGAAGAAATGATCTAAAGAATACACGTCGAAAGATAATAACAACTTTTTTGTACTTGTAAGATAGAATACAAAACGTATATTGGTCTCCAAAGCATACTTTGATGAACGATAAGAAATAAGTCTTCAATTGATACAATTTTAATTCTTCGCAATGTTTATAATGAACATCGTTTTTTAATGTATCTAATTTATGCTCATGAAAATTGAAAATAAGTTATTTATAGATTATTATAGAATTTCTATTTATTTAGAATATATATTTACAAAACATGTCCTTTTATTCGAAATCAATTTATTTTTGGGTAGGAAATTCAACTTTTTATGAAATAGCGAACGAGGTGGCAAATGGCTTTTTGGAGGCTGATGATGTGATATCACTACCATCAACCAGGCCGCAATCCGTGTCGGTTTTTCTACACCCAACATACGGCGAGCGAATTTTGGTGGCCCACCGGTATCCTCACTTACGTATTTAATAACTTGTATGTTTATATTTCATTACATTTTATGCATATTAAATAAATACATTTTGTATTATTTAATGTTGTATCACCTTAAATAATCACATAGGACGCAATCACAGCATCTTATTAGTGAAGTACAAAAACAACTCGATTTCTTTATTTCGTCAAAATAATCATTTAGAGAAAGTACAATTGTTTCCGGTGCTCCTATTGTTTGCAAATGATTCGTCTGTGTTACGTCTGTAATGCTATAACAAGAATATATAATATGATTTCACTGTAATTACACCGTACTCATGTAATCATTCATGTTTTATAAGTGATTGTTAAAATATAATTAGTGAAATATTTTTTCTTTCAAGGTTCTAGAGGGCAATTCAAGGACCACGTTAATGACCGTTAACCCGCTGCGGGAAGATTAAAAAAAGTTTAAAACGCTATTCTTGCATACAGCCCCTCAATTCGACTACAAAAAGTAGTAAATATAAAATAAATAAGTTAAAACCTTCCAATAAAAAAATCTAATTGCTTTAATAATTTTTGGAATTATCTAATCTGATTATGAACTAAGATTTGTAATAATACTTTATTAAAAAAATTAATACGTGCAATTGCGTTTTGTTGCTTTTAGAGCTGAGTACAATATATCTCACCCGTTGGAGAGCCATGCTGAAGCATATGCGTCACGCACTAATTGATCGGATCATCCAAAGTGACACCATTGGCTCACAGAATACTCATCGTGAAACGGTACTTGTTCTGTGTTTCGCAGAGTGAGTGTGGATATCGGAGGCCCTTAAAAATGACGCTTCATTGGCGTAAAAAGCCGGTAATACAACCAATGCCTGGACTGTGGCGCGGTTATCCATGGGCGGCGGTGTTATCTTACTATATAGGAGAGCCACCTGCTTTGTTATACGCTATAGTATATAAAAAATACATTTTACATGAAAATGGTTAAAAAATAAAATAAAATAACGTATTTTATCAAGTTTTTGAACAATCCAGGGATAAACAGTTTCCCGATGAAATATGTTGGGAGTGAATGTTTATGGCTAAGGTCGATGACGTTAGCGCAGTGAAAGTTAAGGTTATAAGTTACGACTTTAGACTTTGTCATATAAATTATCAGTTTCTATTATATTATGGTTATATAGGTTTATATTTAATATTGTTTTGTTACATCTCTCATCCTAGGATTACTTTGAATTAGTGGTCGCAAGTTGTTCGGAATTTTTTTTAATGTTATATGTTATGTACAATTCAAGCAGTAGACTGTGTAATAGTTTCATTTATTCTATATTAAAAATTGGCTGACATTTCTTCTCTATAAAATCTATAATAGCGTCAAATTTCACGTTCGTGCAATTTTCTTAAAAAGGTGTAATAAGTTTTCGCTTCACATTAAATATATAAATGACAATGTTAAACTAAAAAACAATTGTATACGTTTTCAACTTGTGTAAATTAAATTTCTCTTTCCTTCGACTTCATTCCTCACTTACTTTGTTTTCAACAAATACTTCAAAAAAATACAATTTTCAGACCAAAATATTGTTGGAAATTATTAAAGATAAACATTGAAATACGCGGATATGTAAATATTAGGAGGTAGCATTTGATTAGTTAGGTGCAACGAGGCACAAATTGATGGACGTAATCGCGCGGCCCTTTGAATCTCATTAACGGTACAGATTGATAGCTACTCTCTAGAAAATGCTTGTTATTATGTCGTGCTACATTTTGAATATTATTAACTTGACCAACGCTTGGACATTATTGAATTTTATTTCACAGACACAATAAGGATCTATTATGTATATCAAAACAACAATATGGCTCTGCGGTATTGGTAGAGGTACGTACTCGAGCCCAATCATCATCATCATTTCAGCCGTAGGACGTCCATTGCTTGACGTAGGCCTCTTCGGATCTCCAGACATACCTGTCGGAGATCACCTGCAACCAGCATCTTTCGGCGATCTTTATAAGGTCGTCTGTGCACCTCGTGGGTGGATGGCCAACGCTGCGCTTGCTGGTCGATGGTCTCCACTCTAAATCTTTTCGGCCTCCTCGTCCATCTGCTCTACTTGCAATGTGGCCTGCCCATTGCCACTTTAGCTAATTCGGTCTTCAAAGGGCTTGATAGTGGCCGGGAGAGTGTCTATCTAACACGTGACAGAACCATGCTGACGCATATGCGGACGCACTAATTGGGTGAAATGATACCTGGGACTCACAAATACCGTGAAACAGTAGTTGTAACTTGTACTGTATGATTGAGTAAAGATATCGCAGGCATGTTAAATTTAAATATCCCTCAAGTGGCGTAAAAAGCCGGCAACAGAACCACTGCGTACATTGTAGCGGGATTATCCATTGACGGCGGTGATCTCTTCCCATAGAGGACACCTGCCTGAACCGTTGCCCGCTTTAATATATATAAAACAATTGAATTGTGTTAATTTATATTTCATATCGGCTCGATTTATTTCATAACATTTGAAGACATTTCAAGTCAATTTTTCATACCTAATACTAGATATATTTCGATTATATATTCCATATACTATGTGTATGTGTGTGTTTGTGTGTGTGTGCGCGAATGTGTTATAGCAATATTAATAAAAACTGGATATATGAATATTTTAAAACGCAATTGGAACCAAGAAATCAATTTAAATAGCGGCGTATTGCAGTTATTCTCAACGAAATTTAGTATAAAAGATGATTTAGATATACAAAACATTAATAATATAGGTTTATTTCAACATAATTTCGAAATAACATATGTGATAAAAATGGAGATATCGTATCATATTAATTAAAAGAAGCGTAATTTTTACAAATTCAAATTTGTTATGCAGTTTAGGCAATCTATGTATTGATAATTTTTGGTTAAATTATTCAGGACGTCCATGGCATATTTGCCCATAAACGTATTGAAAATTTCGATCATGAGCTCATGGTAAACAGATAACGGTGCTTTACGCAATAGTCCATCGACCCGCAATGAATGGAGCCCATTCGATCATTTATGCATCAAACGAGTTGTGATGTTTCCCCCTTGTGTCGCCATCGTCTAGCGGTGAAGTCAATTGAGTAATAGGAGTTTAATTATCATTCTTGTACCAAATACAACCTCATTTTTAAAGTTTCTGGTTAAAGCGACACTATTTTGTTCGCTTAACCCTTATACTGTCGTAGTTATGTATATAAATACAATTTGGCTTAAAATCTTTACATCAACATAAAAATTAATTAAAATTAACAAATAAATTCTCTTAGCTAAGTGGTGTAATAAGTCTACCATGAAGCGTAAGGCATTGATAGGTAAGATATTTGAATCCCGGTCCGAACAACTATAATTTAATTTATGATTTATTCGGTCTCTGGTAGGACAGTGGCCGGGTGAGTGTCTTAATAGTGTCAATCCCGTGGAAGAGCCATACTGCGGCATATACGAAAGTACTAAATGGGCCGGCTCGTCCGAAGTGATACTACGGGCTCCCAGAATACTCAGCGTGAATTTTGAAATAGTATTTGTACTTGAAACTCTAATGTATTGCGCTGAGTGAGGGCATAGGAGGCCTTTAAAACTTTCCCTTAAGTTGCGTAAAAGCCGGCAACACAACCAATGTGCGGACTGTGGCGCGGTTGTCCATAGACGGCGGTGTTCTCTTACCATATAGGAGACCCACCTGCTCCATTGTCCGCTATAATATATATTATAACGTTTTATATAATATCGACGTGCAAAAATGTCACCCCTGCAGATTAAAATTCATATTGAATGGGGTATATTTGTACCTTTGGGAGTCTCGGTTCTGCGAACTACGCAGGCATTTGTGTTCCTAAGCTAATAAGGTATTAGAAATATTACGGTTAAATATTTATTTGTTGGGTTCATGCATGAGGATCTTTTAAATAATTAATTTGAATATTATTTTTAATTTCAACTAGAACGAGCATCCTTCTAAGATTATAAAAGTATCACATTCAATATATATTTAACTAGTTATAGACTAGACAGACATCGTCCTGACCGGTACACCACCTACCACGTCCGACATATGTGATATTTTTGATTATATTTTCTCTAATTTACATAATATAATTATACATTATAGCCTATATGTTATTCTAATATATTAGTTAATATTACAAAGTTTTATTAAAAGCCGTATAATTGTTTTTGCATGAAAGAGTAACAAACCTCCATCCTTACTTAAATACTTTTGCGTTTATAATATTAGTAGGATGTATATAGTAGGAGAAAATACTAAAGAATTGGCGAAGAAAAAGACGATTATCTGATTCCGAGGCAAGTTTAACAATATTGTTCTGATCACTTTCTGCCATCAAAAGGTTCGGAATGCCAGTTTCCTATGATTATATCCATCCCTTTGGGACACAGCCAATATTAGTAAGTACACATAGTTGTTTTCACGCACGTACACTGCAAATGGATTCCAAATTTTCTGATACGTGAGGTCACGCCGCTAACGATCTCAATACCGTATTCAGTGTCGTTCTTTTTTGGAGGAAATTGCCTTCATTCTTGACGATAGCTTCCAAACTTGAAGAGATATATATTCATAAGCCGTGTAAACTATGAAGAGATTTTAACTTATTTAGTTTCAAAATCTAAGTAGGAACACTAATTAGAATTTGGTGAAAGTTTAGGGTCACATAAAGATCGAGTAGGTATCATAGTTTTTATTAATAATTAATTATACAGACTATGAGCCATTATTTCAAATATTAATAATTCTGAGACACATTTTTTTAAATAACAAAATAAATAATTGAATTTTATATAAGTATTTTGAATCGGTATTAGCTAATAATGTGTTCTGTATTTTATTGTTTTATAAACAGTATCGTACAATAGCTGAAGGGGTATATCCAAACCAATACAACTTGGGGAACTTCAAGAAAAGAGCGTACCTGTTCCTTAAATGCCGACAACGCACCCGCGACTCTGCTAGGGCTAGGGGTATCCAACGACTCGTTTGCCACCGTTTCACATAAAAAAATTG
>DWCF01002903.1:0-21826 GCA_018230265.1 Delias oraia | reverse complement strand
CGATCTGGGTCCAGCGGTTGCCCGCGACCTTTGTGAGATCGTCTTTCCATCGCGTGGCGGGACGTCCCACTCTGCGTTTTCCGGTATATATAAATACTGCATAAGGATATATTACTCCAGCATGGCTCTCCCACGCGTATGACAGTATTAAGACACTCGCCCGGCCACTTTCAAGCCCTTCCATCGAATAAATTATAATTTTTATTCGGACTGGGAATGGAATACGATACCTCTCGCTTCATGATAGGCTTATATGACCGTTTTGTAATAAAAAGGGATACATGAGAGCAGGAGGCTCATTTAGGATAAACGCTCCTCCACAAGTGGACCCAATCCATGCTAGACCGCGGGTGTGTTACAGGCCTCTTAAGTATAGTTAAGCTCTTTTCTTTGAGGTGTCTAAATTGTATTGGTTCGACACACACAACTGATTCCACAGAGTAGTGGTGCGCGTCACGAAATGCCTTACAAACGTCTTTTGAGTTCCACTTAGCTAAGTCGTTTTATAAGTTTACCATGAAGCGGCAGGTATAGGGTTCGTATCCCGGTCCGAACAGTTATACTTTAATTTATTCTGTCTCTGGAAAGCCTTGACAGTGACCGGGCGAGTGTCTTACTACTGCCGCATCCGTGGGAAACGAACTTATTGGTACGGCTTGTACGAAGTGATACCACGGGCTCACAGAACACCCAGCGTGAAACGGTACTTGAAATGATACTTCTACTGTGTTTCGCTGTGATTGTACTTGTCTATCGTAATAAGTGAGTTAGGATATCAGATGTCCTTTAAAATTCCGCTTAAATGTCATAAAAAGGCGGCAAAACAACCAGCTGTCCCTGGGCGGCGGTGTTCTCTTACCATAATATGGTAAGAGAGAGATAATATAATAAGAGACCGGTGTCTGCTGTGCCATAAAAACAGAGTCTCAAACGCTACCGATATGAGTATACAACCACTCTTTATAATTTTAACAATACCAATTTAGATTCTAAAGTAATTTAAACACTCACATAATCACCAACCGCCTTCATGCCATTGGAGAAGCGTGCAGCATCCGGCACAAGTCTCCCGTCTTCATCACGATTCTTTTCCATCCAGCAATCGTCTATGCCGACGTAATCATACCCCGCGGCCAGATAGCCGTCGCTTACCATTTTATCTGCTGTACGCCTTATTAGGGCCTCGCTGGGAACAAAAAAATATTCTAGATTTTTCAAATTAAAACTCTAATAATATTTATTCATCATAAGATATTTTACATAGCGTTTTAGAACGTCCATTAATTTTGCAACCGCGTGATTAACATGAATTTTTATATTATTTCATTCAAGCAATGCCTTGTATTGTATTGGTGGTTTCAACTGTAGTAGTATAGTAATCTATATTTGTGTTTGTGTGTGCATGGAGGGCGTTGAACTTACCTTTATATTTTTTATATCCTATTTTTTGTTGTTATTTTGTTTAACTGGTATTGGTAAGTTTTAAAGTTATAAATATTAAAGTCTTACTAAGTAAACTAATCGCTCGACGAACCGACAACCCATGGGGAAGAAAGGTTCTCGAGTGGCGACCGCGTACCGGAAAACGGAGAGTGGGACGTCCCGCCACACGATGGAAAGATGATCTAACGAAGGTCGCGGGCAACCGCTGGATTCAGATCACTCAAGATCGCAGTAGGTGGGTATCTTTGGGGGAGGCCTATGTCCAGCAGTGGACTTTAATGGGCTGATGATAATGAAGTAAACTGTGATCTTTAACTTAATCTCATTCGTTTATTTTTATAAAAAGGGAATAAAAAATATATAGATAAATTATATATAATTAATATAAAATAAGAGTATTTTTAAAAGTGTCCTAAAAGCTTTAGTAAAAATTAAAATTATTTGTTTGTATAGTTTTGATGCGTACAATTTTGCTCATATATTTTTATCAGGCGCCATTTTTTTGTGTTGTTTTTATGTATTACAAGCTTATCCTATATACAGCTCCGAATCTAAAGGTAGCCCGAGGAGCCTTTCCTGGGGAATAGTTAATGAAAATGGGCGCCAAAATTCAGAAATTATTTCTAAACTGCCTCGCATCAAATACACTGAGGGCTAATCTTATAAATTTAAAAATGATTGACTAATTTAGAAAATTTATTTACTATGACTTGGTATTGGAATTGGTATTAATGTAACAGGATATTTTCCGCAACTCAACGTTTAAGCTCCTATTGTTCTTTTGGGATTTCCACCCCATACTGTGACTTTTCTTAATTGTATTGAACTAACCGGGTAAAAAATAACTCCTGTTAGCTGTATACTAGCAACATCAGCCATGTTGTATATAATAATGAATAATTATTGTCTTGACTATGATCTGTAATTATCATTAGCGCATATAGACGCGCATAGAGATTAGCGCATTCAAACAAACAAACTCTTCAGCTTTTTAACATTAGTAGGTATAGGTTATAGCGAAAAGCGTTATAACGTGAGTCTACTGTATTAATAAAGCAAAGTAACCACTCTCTTACCTTATACACTCATCTGGGTATTTATTGCAGTCTGTAATGCATCTGAATCGTTGCCATGTCAACCATCCCATGGGCGGTGTGAGAACTAGACCGTTCTCTAGCGCCAAAGTAACACCAAACAGACAAAATAACAACGCATACATATCTGAAAAGCTCAGTTTAACAATTGATGTTCTATGCAATTTATGACCAATTGATCTGAATTGAGACGTCTAGTGCTCGACTGTGTCACTTGTGTTATTAATTATATATATTAATTTAATTTATCAAAGTTCAATGACATAATTATGTTATTAGTAATTAGTCTTGATGATAAACTTGTACATACAAATATAATTAAGATTAACATTAGCCGAGTTGGTCTTATTCCTCTTATTTTTCCCGTGGCAGAGCCATGCTGAAGCATATGTTAACGCAAAATTGGGCTGGCCCGTCCGAAGTAATACCACAGACTCACAGTATACTAAGCTTGAAATAGTAATTGTACTTGTATCGGTACATCTACTGTGTTTCGCTGAGTTTGTGAGGATATCGGAGGCCCTTAAAAATACTGCTTGAGCGGCGTAAAAAAGCCGGCAACGCAACCAATGCGCGGACTATGCCGCGGTTGCGTTGCGGGGGTGTTTTTTTATCATAAGAGTCCCACTTGCTCATCAAGCTCATCTCAAAATTAACGTAGCACAAAATCGTGCTGAAAGGAGAATGCGGACTAGGAAGGCCGACCCCATGTAAATGGAAACAGGTCTAGTAAGAAGAAGAAGTGGAGTCCCACTTGTCCTTCTCCGTTGTCATCTATACCATTAAAAAATGTTTATCAACAAGTATGCTCTATTCTCGAAAGTAGATACCTATCTATGGTAGGTATCTAAGTTCGAAATAAATGTCGTGGCCAAGTTGACCTCGGCATGTATTATATCTCACTCAGTTTAACTTTAATGCCTTTAGAATTTAATATCATCCCACGCGCAACCTTAATATCACTTCCTACGCCTACAAACTCAACTTTATTACTTTCAAAAGCTACTGTTTAGAAAAATTTCTTTCTTTGCTTGTAAATGATAATTTGAATTAAAAAATTTGTTATATTATGTTAATTTAATATCTAAGATTAAAAACGTTTATTAAGATCACGCTATGACCAATACAGGTGTTTCGATTGAAGATAATGTAGAAATGGAAATATCATTTTGAGAGATTATAGTAGTTTTAAGACTACTTTAGTTTTTAATTTTATTTTAAAGAAGCTCGTGGCTTAAGCTACCGTGACGCCGTGGAGTTCGAATCCCGGTCTGAATTTACATTTTTTAGAAAATATTAATAACCTTATAAATGATTTGTTAAAATATATTAGATATATTAACAACTAACAAAATTATACTATTATACTAATCTCTGAAATAATTGTATCGAGGTACCAGTAATTAAAATATTTAATAAATATTACTTATTATTACTTCACCCGTGGGAGAGCCATGCTGAAGCATATGCCGACAAACTAATTGGGCCGGCTCGTCTAAAGTGATACAACGGGCTAAAAGAATACTCAGCGTGAATCTGTACTTGGAACGGTACTTCTACTGTTTCACTGAGTGTTTAACTGAGGCAGGTAAAAAGCATGCAACACAGCAAGCGCGAACTGTGGCGCAGTTGTCCATGGGCGGCGGTATACTCTTACCATGTAGGAAACACATGCTCCTTGTCCGCTATACCATAAAAAAGTATTATCTGTGGTGTACTTACCGTTAAACAAACTTTTTGTAAACAGCTAATGTGAAAGAATGTATTGCAATATATGTGTTCAGAAATGCGATAAGGCGGGAATTTTTTAAGGAACGCAGTATGCTGTCAGTTATCACACTAAGTACCTATTACATTTATCCACTTAAATGTTGAGATAAATGACAATTTCCACTGGGTATTTTTTTAGGTTTATACATAGATATTTACGTTTTGTTGTACCTACTGGCTACTTTGTACTCAAACACTCCAAATTTTCCTGTGGGAGGTCCATGCTGAAGCATATGCCGGGTCGACATAATAGGGTCGGCTCGTCCGAAGTAATACCATGGACTCACAGAATACGCAGCATGGTAGTTGTACGCGAAACGGCGCTACTACTATTTTGTTGAGTGTGTTAGGATATCAGAGGCCCTTAATATGCTGCCACGTAGCCAAGTGGTCTTGTAAGCTACCGTGAAATCAAGGTACAGGATTCGTTTCGCGGCTTAAATAAATCTTTATTCGGTATTAGGGAGGTCTTTACATTTTCCGGGCGAGTGTCTTTGTCTACCTGCCTCCCTGTGGAAGAGCCATACTAACGCACTGAGTGGGCCGACTCGACGGAGATGATACCATTGACCCATAGAATACCAGCGTGAAATACTTGTACTGTGTTTCATTGAGTGAGTAAGGATACCGAAGACCCGTGAAATTAAACCGCTCGAGTGGCAATGACAAAAAGAAAAAAGTTTTAAACATTTTTACCTCAATCGTACACGCTCGAGCGACATAGCATTTTTGTGGCGCTGTTGTCTATGGGCGACGGTAATTTCGTACCATAGACGAGAAAAAAATATTTTTGGTTCAATCGTAAAACCTTTTTATAACAAGTATACAGAGTTCTAAATTTGAAATATTCCATTCTTTATGACAGCGGACTAATTAACTAGCAGTGCGTGTGGGGAGGTAAGTCGCTCCTATTCATAACCAGTGCTCTCTTTATTTTCATTGTTCTAATGGCTTATACCGCGGGTCAGTGAACTCACGTACTACCTTGTATCTACCTAAGCATAGCAGGAAACATAATGGTATTCTCTTATATTAAAATAAAATTGAAGTTGTTATACGCCATAAGTAAATATATACGCAAGCACACACACGCAGAATATAAATGAATATGTTATTTCGAAAAGGTCACATCTCTGAATATTAAACTTTCCAGGAAATTTAAAAAACTAACAAAACTTCTAGTTTAATATAGTATTTAGCAAAATTATTTTTGAGTTACATTTTGGGATAAATATTTCAATGTTAACATTATAATATAAAAATATTTCGATATTATAAATTTATGGTATAAGTGCCATGGTATTCTCTTAAATTAAAATTGATTTTAAGTTTTCAAACGCCATAAGTAAATACATACGCAAAACAGACACATAAGGAAATTCAAAGGCAAACACACACAAAATAGAAATAAGTAAATAACATAAATATAGAAATAAGTAGCATAAATATAGAATAGAAATAAGTAAATAGCATAAATATAGAAATAAGTAGCATAAATATAGCATAGGAATAAGTAAATAGCATAGCATATGGTTTTATTTTTTAATCACTTATGCGCAGTTTCCTAATTGTTAGTCCTAAAAACCCACGGTTGGAAGGAGGAAATCTGAATATTTTGTCGTTCAGATTTCGATTCCAATACAAATGTTTTTGTATTTTAATTTAAAGGTGAATTGTACCCTTGTGAGTGTGAAATAAATAATTTTATTATTAATTATTATGTGATAGATGGATGCTGAAGCATATACTGACATTTGCTCCGGCCACACAGACGTAGCGAAAAAGCTGGCAAAATAACTTTAAACTCAGATTGCAGCTCATTGTCCATGGGCGGCTATGATCTTACTTTAAAGAAGACCCAATTGCTCTATTTCCCGTTATACATTAGTAAAATAACAAACTCAAAAAAACAACATTGATTAGGTACTTATGAAGCTATTAATTTGTAGTCTATAGATAGATTTAAAAAATTTCCAAGCTTGCTACCATATATTTATACTACTCTGGTGAAATACTGGATTTGTTACATGGTTCTTCATAATTCTCCATCAAAATGTAGATTGGTTAAGCCTATTTCACATTGTGTGGGACGAAGCCAATTTATGTGATTTAAGCTTTCGTAGTAAATATCACTTTGCCGTCTGCTGGTAGAATTTGTGTTATCATAGACATAATTGCTTCTGAATCATAATAGCACTAATAATTTGTTAAAGAAATGATAACTAACACTAAACAAATAATTGGTTAAACTATAGTCTATACTAATATTATAAAGCTGCAGTTTGTTTGAAAGCGCTAATCTCGGAAACTACTGGTCCGAATGGAAAGATTGTTTTAGTGTTGGAAGGTCCACTCATCGAGAAAGACTATAGCTATCAATACCAATAAACCAAAAATCTAACCCAAGGTGATAAAGATTACCAAAAAATGACCTAGCATAAAGGTATTTTTGTGTTATAATTATTATAACTGATGTTTAAAAATCCATGCGAGGCCGGGGTGAGGTACTAGTAATTTATAAAAACAAGAAATTCCATATCATAACAAATAAATATGTTTATAAACATGTAATATAATCACAAAAAAGCCTTTTTGGTAGAACAGCTGCTTATACGACCCGTATCAGCAGCTGTTCAGCCTCGGATTATATTTATGATAGTGTATCTTATCAGAATTCATTTAAACGAATTAATATTTTATAATTATTAAATGTAATTTATATAATTTATAAGAAGTATAGTATAAAGTTAACTTAGTAAGTTGAGGGTCAAATTTTACAATTCGTAATAAGTAATAACAATCTAAACAAACTGTTCAACTAAATTGTTAAAAAACTATGTTTATTTATTCGAAAAGTTTGTCTTAAATTGGTATTTAAAAACTAATTAAATTAAATTAATTATTGCGTAATTTTAATATCAGACAAGCGTCTGACTAAGCGAGCCGTAGAACGGAACGCAAATGCAACCAATCGTAAACAACGACTCGTGCTGTCGTGCTGCGTCTGACGTTAATTTAAAATTACAAAAACAATTGAGCGTGCGCGTAGTTCAAACGTGCCTTCCCACTCAGCAATGTTTTGAATTATCAATTACTTTTTTTTTCAAAGTTTTGTGTAATGATATGTTTATAAAATCAATATGATAATGTGAGACTATTTTGGGTTTCGTAATATGAAGTGAGACGTGATATTGGCAACAGGAAATCCTGCAGGAAATGAAGACTTACATGTTGCGAGCTTGTAGACTTTTAAATTAGTTTCGATTTGCGAAAGCCATGGGTACATCGTTTAAAGAGCTTTTTAAATTATACGACTTGATTCAGTGTGGCGAACCGAGGTATATTAGCCATTATTACTCTTTCATTAGAAACTTTACTTCATAACACATATTTTTGTTACAAGCTATTTATATTTGCAGCAATGTCGAGCGATTTTTAAAAGAAAATTCTGTAGATTTAAATATTATACTACCATGCAAAGGTATTGGTGTTTTACATTTAGCAGTTGGCATAGAACCACTCAAGAAATCCAGAAAATGCACAGAAATTATTTTAAAACACGGTGTTGATCCTAATATTGTGTGAGTAATTTTTTCCTATATAAATTTATTGTTTAAGTCAATTTTTATATCTAAATATTACACACAATTAATATCAATGATAGAACAACAAATCTGAACTGTATTCTAATATTCAATAAAAAAAGCAATGTTAATATGAAATTTTATTTCTTAAATTTATGTGTAGCAATGAATTGCATAACTTTTGCAATGTCTAAATTTGTAGGTAGGTAAAAATATAACACCAACATAATTTAAAAATTACTTATACATTGTAAACTCTATATAACGACACTGAAGGGACTGTGCATTTTATAGGGATATAAAGAGTTGTCGTTAAATGGAGAGAAGAAAAGGTAGATGGAAGACAAGCTAAACCAACTAAAGCCAATTGATTTTGACGCTTTAGGGAGTTTGTCATTAAATCAAGGAACTTTACATGGAGTTTACACTGTATTTATAATAAAACTTGTCCACATATTTGATTTAAAACAATATACCTGTGTCTGCATTGTATATCTTTTACAATAGTCTTGATATTTGTGATTAACAAGTCAATTTTTCAGTAATGATGATGGAGTGAGCCCTGTTCACATAGCAGCAATATGGGGTAGGGTAGAAAACCTGAAGCTTCTAATAGGCTGTGGAGGTGATCCATCTAGAAAGGACATAGAAGGCATTTCTGCTTTTGACTATGCAGCGAGAGAACAACAATGGGAAGTGTTTGACTATCTACGAAATGTAGTTGATGTAACAGATGACTCATTTGGATCAAAATGCGGTTACACTTTAGATTTAGGTGAGTTAACAATTTCCTTTAATACTGTGTACAAAATTAATAAGTTGTTTTAGATTATTTATTTTGAGGAAATTTGATCATAAATTACCATAACATTCGGTCTTAAAAGCATTTTTGCACTATATATTAAAAAAATAAAGAGGATAAATTAGAGGAAATAAGTTTTGGATAAACCAAATTAATTCATGAAATTACATGAAACATTTAGTTATAATTAGTAAAAATTTGTAAGTTTTAAACAAATTATTATTGTGTAAAATTTATTCTGAATGATGAATAAAAATCAGGAATGAACTAATTGAATTTTTAAATTGCTGTTCATAAGAAATTAGCCTCTGAGACCTTTGGTTTAAATTAACCTTTCTCCGGAATTAACAATTTCTCTCAATTCATCCCTGAATACAGTGAGTCAAAACAGGTGCTCACAATCAAGTTTAAATGGATGCAGCTTGAGCCACAAGAAAAATAATTGGCCAGATGTTGCAAACATGCACCTGCTTATTTCTTATATATTCTAATACTTTATTTTTCTTGTTATATAATATAAATTATTGCTTAAATTATATATTAAAATCAATAAGTATTCTTGTTTATAAATAAAATATCAACAAAGCTTTTCACAACCATAAAATAATTTTATTTTTCAAATTAAATTATTAAATAATACAAATAAAAAAATTAGATTTAAAAAAAATTAAATACATTTAATTTTTATAAAACCAAAACATTGTTAAGGTGTTTTTCACTTGTTTTGTTCGTAATAAATTTCTATATGTAGTAAATTAATTAATTATATATATTCAACTAAATAAATATTAAATACATAATAAATTGAGTGACATAAGGCAGTGGCAGGCCGAGTGTCTTAATACTGTCGCACCCGTGGGAAAGCCATGCTGAAGCACATGTTGAAGATGTTCTAATTACGCCGGCTCGTCCAGGGTGATACCACGGGCTCATTGAATACTCAGCGTAAAATGGTAGTTGTACTTGAAACGGTGATGCAATTATTTTGCTGACTGAGTGAGGATATAGAAGGCCTTTAAAATGTCGCTCTAGTGTCGTAAAAAGCCGGCAATACAACCAAAGCGCGGACTTTGGCGCGGTGGTCTCTTACCGTTTAGGAGCCACATTCACCCACCAGCGCCGTTGTCCGGTATACAAAAAAAAGTCTCGTATTAAAGGTGGCTGTTTAACTCTTCCCTAGATTGAAACATTAATAAAACTAATATAAAAATAGTAAAATCTTTATTTTTTTACAAATACATTTTCCTTATACGAATTTCATTTCGGTTTATCCAAAGCTAAGATTTCGTAACACTTGCCAATGGGGCGTGAGTCATACGCAGTTTCACACAACTTCCTTTGTTAAGGAATCTATAAACATGTTATTGCGGGAAATACTGCATTCTAAATCACTCTGGTTGTGCGAAAGTTAGTCCATTTCCCACGGTTTCCGTTTCATAACACTTGATAAAGATAGATATCGAGGTACCGTACTATCTATCTTTCAGCAAGTCAATAACATTCACCTATTTTCGACAAACGGTAAAATATAACAAAAAAATAGTTTTTTTTTAAATATAGTATAGCGGACTACGGAGCAAGCCGATATTCTATATGGGAAGAGAACACCGCTGCCCATGGACAGCCGCGCATTCCGCACGTTATAGTCTGCGTATTAGTTGTGTTGCCGGCTGTTTCGGCACTTAAGCGGCATTTTTAAGGCCCTCCGATATACTTACTTACTCAGCTAAAAACAAAGTTTCAAGTACAACTACCATTTCACGTTGAATATTCTGTGAGCTCGTGGTATCACTTCGGACGAGTCGGCCCAATTGGTGCGTCAGCATATGCTTCAACATGGCTTTCCCACGGTTGCGACAGTATCAGACACTCGCCTTGCCACTGTGAAGCCCTTCCAGAGACCAAATGAGTTATAAATTAAAATATATTTTTCCGGAACGGGATTCGAACCGGATACCTCTCGCTTAATTGTAAACTTATCAGACCACTTAGCTACATCTTCTAGTTCTTATTTTAAAAACTATTTTTTTATGAAAAAGACTTTATATGAATTCCTCATAAATAGTATTAACACTAAAAAAATAAGCTCAAAACTTTAATAGAAGACATTCTAATACAAAATGAATTATTTAAGAGCATATTCGTTTGAAATACCTCAAATGCTGTCACTTTCTTGCAAATCTGCAATCGTTGAAATAGAAGCGAGACAGTATGCGTCGGAGACAAATTTATTCAGTGATTTTTGTGACATCTTTATAATTTAGCTTTAGCTTTTATTACAAAACATGTTAATTAACTACTTAATTTTGTGACTACAGGTATTTAAATAAATACACATTTAAAGTCAAATACAATATTATAAAATTGTTCTACGGCAGAGGTCCTTCAACCTCATTCCACGCCCTTCGGTCACGCTTTGCTTCCCTTACGAGCAAAAAACTATGTTCTTTGATGACCTCGCTTGAGCTGGCAATATCTGTATTATGCCTATAATAACCTAGACTTCAGAAATACATCTTTATGTAATTTCTATCTAGAGTAATCCTCCAAATAGTCCATTTTCTCTGTTAATATTAATTTCCTACTAAATGTTTTTAATATTGTAACTTTTTTATTAATATTCTACTTCTATTTATCATTATTCTATTTGTTATGTGTTATGCGATAAGGTATCGGGTTCGATCCCCGTTCCGAATAAAATATCATTGGTAGGGCTTGACTGTGGCCGGGCGACAGTCTTACCGACTGGAATCCGAAGTGCTTATAGAGCGTAAAGTGAGCGTAATAGTATCAACTGTGTTCCGCTCAGTGACTGGTGATGTCGGAGTCCCATCCGTGTCTGCGGGCGGCGATTGTTTCTTACTGTATAGAAGACCGGCTTGCTAGTAAGACCGCCTGCTCCGTTGTCCGCTGTATCATAGAAACGAAATGATAAAACAAACAGACACTTCTGCTTTGTAATATTAGTAAATTTAACATTAATAAGTAGATACCTATTCGGTACTCACAAAAGCACAAAGTAGATATGACAATTGTCAAGGTTTTGAATGAAGATATGAAAGCAGTATTTAAAATCCAAGGATATACCTAGGTGTGAAAGGAAATAGGTAAACATAAGTGTATACACAGTATTTATTCGAATGAATTGGTAGCGTAAACAAGACCGAAAGCTCTGAAGACTATTTGAATAGTGCTAACATCTTTATTACACGCCTTTTGAGATTCAAGTGTCAACTCACCAACGTCATAACAAGAAAGTAGGTACATAGATTATATTGACAACACGAATGATTATGCATTTATTATCCTATCTATTTATGCTTCCATAGTAAAAAAAATAATCGCTGAACGCTAAGCACAAATCTTGAGAACAGCTGAACCATATTCGCTGATTCTTTGTTTAGTCTCAACCTGTGGTCCGTTGACCCCCGCGGATCTGCGAGTATGTTATATGCATGGGGATCCGCGATGTCCTCAGAAATGCTAGTATAATTAAAATAAATATGTAATTTATAATTAATTGCCTGTTTATTTTATTAAGGAGAGGTGAAAACTGTCCTTGAATGCCTAGGGGTCTGTTGCTAAAATAAAATGGGCATCGCTGGTTTAGAATTATATTCCTCAACAATACTTCTATATTGCCAAACAAATGAATTGAAATAATATTAATAATATATTAATAATAATAATATTAATAATATATTAATAATTTAATACCGTGTCATAAAGTTAACAATTATCTGACTATAAAAATGGAGGCTTCGATTTTTTCTTGTTTATTGAAAAAAGTAAAAGTTGGAAAATAGCGCGAATCGATATTTTTATATTATAAACGACAATACGAACTTTTCGAATGTAACCTTTTTAGACGATGTTTTTTTTTATAGTACAAATACGTATTCAATAGTTAAGACAACACGTCTGTCATTTAATTTATATTTTATAAATACATAATATATCGCGTAAAAGCAGTAGAATTAAGGATTTATTTTACATTTAGTTGAGATATAGGCCTATTTTCTATCCTAAACTTATATAGAGTTTTAATTTGTTCATTGTAATTATAATATATGTATTGCGAAGGCATATAAGCGTAGGTGTAATCAAATTAATTTCTTCACGATGTATAAATAAAGCTCATAGACGGCCCCCGCAGACAGCGCGGGTGTTTCTTACGAAATTTAGAAATTAGTTTTATATTTAATTAAAAATGTATACAAAGCTTTCATATTTTTTTGTCCGCTATACTATAAAAAGCGGTCTTCCGCGCATGGACATCTCCAGCCCTTGCAAGGTAGCGGGTGCCGGCTGTGTTTCACGCTGAGTATTCTGTGAGCATTTCGGACGAGCCGATCCAATTAGTGCGTCAGCATATGCTTTAGCATGGCTCTCCCTCGGGTGAGGTCCTAGGTGAGCTGCCTGCTGGTTTTTATAGTATACCTGGCAAGTTAACTCTAAGTTAAGAGATCACCGCCATCTCTGGAAAACCGTCCCTAAAATCTGCGCTTTTGGTTGTGTTGGCGGATTTTTACTTCCGCTTTTACTATATAATTTCAAGAGTCTCCGATAACAACGAATTTGTCAACGACCAAGTATTCTGACTGAAATGCTTATTCAAGTCTTTTGACTCGGCACTTCAAGTATCGCTAAGATATCTTGTATATGCATACATTACACAATTTTTATCCTTTAAAAATTCTATAAATAGTCCGTGTGCATGATAGTAGCATGTGTAGGTTTTTTAGAAGCCTAAAGCGATCAGATGTTGAGTCATATGTTTAAATACATGACCTTGAAAATACATTCAATGCTCGCAGGACACACCTGTCGTACAAATATCCTTCACAGCCATAGCATCAAGGTCATATCTGTGGCTGGACATTGAGTTTCGAGTTCCGAGAGAATTGTTTATTTTTAATTGGATTGGAAAATATTTTATTTTAAAGTAACATTTTTTTAAAATTCTACAGCGTACAACGGAACAGGTGGGTTCTCCGATATGCTTAGAGTTATTTATTGCCGCATTTTTTTATGGTATAGCGGTCAACGGACAACGGCCTAAAAAGTAGCCAACATAACCAATGCGCGGACTGTGGCGAGGTTGACCATAGGGATGTGCTCTTACCATGTAGTAGACCCACCTGCTCCGTCCGCTATACCATACATAAATAAATACATAACAATCAATTAATGTTCAAAAGTCCTTCCTTAATAATTGAAAATTTACTTTCGGCCAGGTGATCCACCCCGCGATCCCTCGCTTCCGAGAAGGCTTAGCTACTCCCTCTCTCAAGCGATTATATGTCCTAACTCATAATGTAAAACGAAATGTAAAAAGTGGTTACTGATTGCCTCCTTTAACTCACTTCACAGAAACATAAAACTTCATTTGTCCCATAAATGATAACACGCTCGATCTCTCTACATAAAACAGACACACACATTGATAAACAATTACATGTATTCACAAACACACATACACATTTTGTACAATTTACTTTTATGGAACTCAAAAATCCGCGGTTCGGAGGAGGGAGCGTGATAATTTTTTCATAGTCTCTCAAAGATGTTTTTGAAAAAAAAATTTGTCGTATTTATGAAATTTGTGAGTTTTAATTTAAGTATGAATTGTTCCTATGTGAGAAAGAGAATAAATTATTTATTGTTATAAAAAGAAAATTGAAACAATAGTCAATTTGATTTTTTCAGATAAAATCCACGTTACCACCGACCAGATAGTGGCGGAGTATGAACCAGTCACAGAAGACCAACTCAGCCGAATGAGTGTACGCAAGTCGGAGATGGTTCGCGATTGGTGTGACAAAAACACAATCACGATGAACAAATTGTATCCTACGATACTGGGTGACACCTACCTCTTAGACGACGAGGATGTACCCTGGATAAATGACCTAACCAATGACCTAGATAATACCACAAACACATACAAGACATGTAAGGATTTTGTAATCAGTGGCATACAGCCTCTAGAACAAACAGAGATACAGAGCCTAGATAAAGATAGAATCAGCGTTTATCAAAATTTTTCGCTACCAGGATCGCCAAACATCACACATGTAAACTATCATTCTAGAAGTAACGTAAAGAAGAGAGATATCAATAGAAGAGAAGAGAGAAGTTTTAAGAAAGAGACAGATACCGGAGAATTAGACAATGCAATGATTGTGATACAAAATAAGACAAACGAATGGCTCTCGTGCGAGGAGAAAAAAGTTTGTAACACCAGGAGGTCTTCAGCAAGTAGTGGTGTGAGCAGCAACTTCTCTGGGAGCATAGTGTTGGCGAACGTCCACGAGGACTACAAATATGAGGACAAAGAAGAAGATGTCGTGCTGATTGAACGAAGGATTCGGGTTTCACCTATTGTGTATGTATTCTTTTTTTATGGTATAGCGGGCGTCTATGGTAAGAGATCAGCGTCGTCCATGGCTAAACGTGCCACAATCCGCGTTTTGATATTGCCAGCTTTTACGCCGATTGAGCAGTTTCAAGGGTCGCTGAATGCAATTTGATGTACCTATACAATGAGCGGTTTTCTGTTATGTAGATATGCATATAGTAAGAGAGAGATAGAAATAGTTACGCGGCTGCGCCGCTTCATAGATCCTTTATAGTTGAAGACGAGTCTGAGACACCTGTATCTTTTGCGTGGTGTACATTAAACAATGCCGAGCGTCGATACTCAGACTCAAACCTCACTATAGCCCAATGGATGAAGCTAATGAGTGAGCGCTACTTCGCTAGCGCTGAACACCACCCAAATCCACTCGTGCGCCACAGCTCAGAACCTATCGTTAATTTTACATACAGATCCCAAGTACCTTTTGTCGATTTTTGGTTCGCAAAAAGGTATACCCGGAGTGTACACATATCAACTACAATGGTATGCATTGTTTTTGGCAGGCTATAATTATTGCATTGAATACGTCAAAAGTGTGAATAACAGTCAATTACTATTGGCGGGCAAGTTTATCTGCCACCGCAGACGCGACCGGGGATCCGCCCGCGCCGGCGTGATCTTTGCGACCGAGCTCCTTATGATTGCTACGTCATAGACGCCTCCCAGTTAATTATAAACCATTTCTGTAAGAAAACCTTCATAAATGGGGGAAAATTGTTAAGTAGATAGGCATGGTAAGAGAGAGATGTCAATAGTATTAGTATTAGTCAGCGGCATCACCCGCGCAGGCTACGCCCACGCACTGCAAGTGGATAAAAATCAGTGCGTTGATAGTTTCCTAGCGTTTCAGTCCCCTTTTGCATATATAACAATTACTCGAAGTTATTAAAAAAATGTTATGTTTAGATTACCAGTGGATGATGCGAACAAGACGTCTCTGGACCAATCAATTCTCTCCGTGGCATCGTCTCTTCCGCCTTCAATGGACTACGACAATGAAACCCTGAGAAGTGAATTGATCAAGCTGGGATTCAAACCTGGACCCATAAATGAAAATACCAAGACACTTTACTTAAAGAAACTCCAAACTTTGAAGAAAACTCCTATTATGGCAAAGCGGAATGTGCAAGGGAAAAGTGAGTATAATTTCTAATAATAACATTGGATTGGATTTTCAAAATTTTATTTATTTATGAAAGTAGGTTCTAAAATTAATAGCTGAAGAGATTTTATTCAATTTTGATATATTTTGGTTCTATCTAAAACTACAAAAGAAGTCGTATACAACTTCCTAATATAAATTATGACATTTATTTGACATATTTTTTATATTTTTAATTTATGTAGTGGATTAGATACATTTTATTTTTATAAATAATTTAAAATGACGATTACAATCTACAAATCAACAAGTAAATCGTTAAAAGTATTGCAAGGTTCGTCAGAAATGTTTTATTTATAGTAATTTACTAGGTTTAAAGTAAATTTCGTCTAATTCAATTCCAGCATACAGCGTGGAACTGGAACGATCGCTACGTAACTATGACTGGATCCAAAATCTAAACCCATACACTGAATTGGAAAACAAGGTGAAAGTAGACTTTTTGGATCCGAACAAAAAATGGCGGGAGGGCACAGCGAAAACCTCTTTCACCTACCTCTTATTGGACCCTCGACTGACGAACAACCTTCCGGGTCGAGCTGGTCAATTGGACCCAAAGGAATTGTGGGTCACTTTCGTCAACTCCATCTTTTACGTTGGCAAAGGTATTTCACAGATAAATTATCACGACCAAAGTATTTGGCACAAATTGACTTTTAATTAATGGCTCTCCCACGGTGAAGTTAATTTAGGTTGGCCTCCAAAATAATTATCAAAGGTAATTGATATCTTATCAGACATGAGTTATCATATAGAGTAACTGATAGCACGGCTTCACAGAATACTCAAATCGGTGACCCTTGAAATAATACCGCTTAAGTGGCGTAAAGAGTCGACTACGTCACGAAAGCGAAGATTGTGGTGCGGTTGTCCATGGGCGGCGTATACATTATATCATAGAAGTCATATAAACGAAATCACATGCTCCAATGTCCACTATATCATTAAATACATTTTTAAATTTTGTTTCAGGTAAGCGCTCGCGTCCCTACTCACACCTGTATCAAGCGGTGACTCTATGGAAGCGCGACTTCAAACAGTCCAAAGACAAGAAGGTGCAGCACATTCTGGACATATGGTCGGACCAATGGGGCGTTGTCTGTCTGCATATATTTCAGAACGTCATTCCAGCTGAAGCCTACACGTACGAAGCGGCTATGATTGATGTACTTGGTTTACATAACTTGAAGAATCTTAAAGCGGGTAACTACTATGGAGTCGCAGCGTCGTGGCCGCTGAAGGAGAGACGCATGCTGGGCCTTTACTTGTTGTATAAGGCGATGAGTATTTTCCTCAGCGAAGGCGAAAGACAGCTGCGCCCTGACGAAATAGACTGATATTTTAATCTAACTAATCAGAGAATTCCTTTTGATCTCTAAATTTAATAGTTTTTGATATTTTAAAGTGCAATTTTTTATATAAACCAAACATTTTAAACAGATTTTAATGCTGTGTAGAAATAATCACGATTATATATGAATAAAAAGTAATATATTGACATTTTTAAAATACTGCCGAGTTTGAACATATGAACAAATATATAGTACCATAAATGCGTATGAGTGACAACACTCGTTGCATAATGAACAATTTTGTCTTATTTACAGACATACCATCTAAAATCCGTGCAGTTTAGAGTCGATATATGTATTGTTTTATTTGACTCAGTATTACAACTCTATTTTGTTGTATATAAATAATCTTGCCGCGTAATTTATTTTAGCTTAAGTTTTACAACCAGCCAAAGAACAATTTTGACTGATTTACGTTATAATCGTAATATATTTTTGTAAAGCTATATCGTATTTTTAAGACTATGATGTATTTTGTATATGACTATCTCCTCGTATATTTGCTATAAGACTTTGTCAAAAACTTTAATAAGTCGAAACTTTTTTATTTGTGTGTGTGTGTGTTAAATGTGACAGTACGCACTGTGCTAACAAACTCTCGCAAATCACTTGGTATCATCGACTTCCTAGTACTTTCGGCTTGTCCGCAGGAACCTCCTGAAATCCGTGGTGTTTACAAAGCTTAAATAATATGAGGGGAAGTTTATTTAATTTAGACAGTAAGAAAAATGAAATTTATCTACAGTGAAGATGTCACCATATATATACATAATTTGTGATTTTTTTTATTAGGTATTTAATTAACATTTTATATAACCAATGAAATTAACACTCAGTATTTTTTTACTTATTGGTGATCGTAAATGTTTTAAACAGCGTTTATAGTTAGGATTTATTTATTTAAGATTTAACCCTTTAATTTATAGTTACCCTTAATAAACATTTAAATTAAATTTGTGATATCCTATTAATTTCCTTTTCTTATTAATTTTAAACTGAATTGACAATTTATTATAACACGCTTGGAGATTTTGTTTCTTAGTCCAATACTAAAGTAATCTTTAAATAATCCACAGAGATATTAAAGTATTTAAATTTGATAATTGTCTCTAGTGGACAAAGATTATTTGATTTCTTAGTTGCAGTTACATCGGCTTATTAGAGGTAATTTGACCGCCCATGATTTTTTAACCTAGTCAATAATCGTTGCATAATATACACACTGCTTTTTTGTATTCTATCATTAACTAAGTTAGGCTTGATAATTAAATAAAACCCTTTATAAGAAATAATTTATTTTTATTCCTTTTTAAACGTCTCGAACTCTTTTTCTAAGAAAATCAAACTTTGCATTAGTTACATCAAAAAAATACACCGAATGTATATTCGACACTATTATACAACGCTCTCTGTGCACAGTACCCGACCGGTACAAATCAATGAAAGCATAGACAACGGTGCCCAATTAATTAAATATTTCAGTCTATAACAATTCAACGCATCGCGATGTACGAGATCATACAATTAAATGAGTTTGTTACACGAAATGTGTTCAGAACATATCACTTTCTCAAATCACTGGTAGAACGTGTGATATTTAGGCCCCTAAAACACAATTTCCAAAAACTGATACACGCGTACATTGATAAAGTTGAAAAATAGCGGATGGAACCGTACGACCGCTACCTATCGTTCGCACAGCGTACAAATGAGAAGAAGTTCTCCGGAAAGATTTATAAGGTTGTATCTGTAGCGATTGTCCGGCTCCCAACTACGCATTTACAACTACATATTGAAATGCAAATCCGACGCGTCGTAATCGCCATTTTCATTCGCTTATATTATCAGTAACATTTAAAAGTGCCAACAAGAATGTTCCTATAGTTGCAAGTTTCTAGGAAGTAACGAACACAATGGGCTGGGCCCAGGAAACCGCAAGTCCACCATAGACATCCAGAGAGCATAGAATTTTATATCTATAGGCAGTATTAAGTAGGTTTCATCGGTAGCTTTAATTGTGAAGAGCTGTCACCGAGTATAAATGAATATTTAAATAATCTTGTTTGTAATGTTGCTCCAATCTTGTTTTAATAAATACTGTTGCTCACGATTTAGCTGTACCACTAATTTAAATCTATTGTTTGATATCAACTATGACTTTTTGGTTGTTTAAGTTTAACAAGCATTCATTTCACTAACACAAATGACGTTTCATGTGTGTTCCATGCAAATACTATAGACAACTTGGCCAAAGTCATAGTTGACGGACGATAAGTTTGACGTATTCCAAATAAATCTTCGAATTCGCATTGTTATCACATAGGTTTGTTCCAGGACTATACCTAGCTCTATTAGAACCTCAACAGATGATCGAATGGAAGACAGTTTCAACGGAACATTAAGAAGTAAGAATATTATCAATAAAATAATATTGCAGAAAAATACAGTCCTTAAGCTATGGTGCACGGAGGTCATAGAACCGCTAATCCCTTGTATGAGAATATCGAACTATGAGATTTAATATATTAAAAGCCAGACATAATACGCACAGCGATAGTCACAATCCACCGTCTATAGGAGACTCCCTACGAATACAATATAAATAGCACGCGCCGAGAGTAGTTGGTGGGCACGACCCTCGAGGCCACCACATTGACACCTTACACTTACATTACACCTAGGCATGTTGCATTTGCTTGTGGAATGCTCGTATAAAGATCTCAGCCCGGGGCTTCAAATTTCAGTACAACGCCCGATATTCGATGTTCTTACATTAGGAGACACTTATAAGTAATTTACATATAACGCTACTATGTACAGGAGTAGTTTGTGCATTCACTAGACGAACGGAGAGGCGGCGCGCGCGCACTCGGCACACTTCCACTGATTCCAACAAGGACAACTATCACTTCACTACTTCGTTCAGAGCACACACGAGATCACAGTTTAATCATGACAGGCATACAAAGTTCACTTGTCCATCGACTGCACTATGTGTCCACTGTCACTACTCACTACTACCCGCGCGGGTACTTGTCGAATTAGTCGGGAGGACTAGCCTCATTTGGGGGGCGTCGGGAAGGCGTTGACGACCGCCTGCGTGCTCGCTAGCACGGCCGCTGCTGCAACACACAATCCTCAATTAGCGGTTCTACCCATCTCTTTCCCGAATGCGATCTTTAGCGCTTCGCTACACTTGCGCGGGACTCGGCCGCTTGCCGGCCCGGTGCTATCGTGCCCCTGCAACCAATCACACCGAATTAGACGCGACGGTTACGGAAAAGAAAGCATTCGAGAAATCAACAACCAAGGAGATAGGCACACAAATAAAAAGCGCGGAAAGGTGACCGAATCGCGGCCTGTTCGACGACGATCACAAGGATCGCTTACCTGGATAAGGCGGGGGATAGAGCGGGTATCCGAGGCCCACGTGCGTGTGGTGATGCGTGTGGACGTGCCTCTGAGGGGGCGGGGATCTAGGGGACTCTTTTGGAGGCTCCGGCCGAGGGGGCTTGCCTTGAGGAGACTTGGCGTGCTCCTGTAGCTCGTGTATCTTGTGGGGGGCGGAGTGGGGCGGGCCATAGTACTGCGCGCCGTGTCCAGGCAGCAAATCCAGTTTGGAAGGCGCCCCCGGCCGGGATAAGTCCTCGGGGGCGTGATACCGCGGGACAGTCCACCCGCCCCCAAAGCCGGGGACCAGCATGGGACTAAGGGGCGCCCGATACACGGGATCGAAGGGTAGCGCCCCGTAATGTGGGGCCTGCATGTACGGGGGGAGGTAGTACTGCGATGTCGGCGGGGGCGGCGGGCCCTGCGTCTCGGTTGTTGGCTTTTGACCTTCTTGCTTGACCTGTAATTGACAATCGCGACATAAAAATTGAGTATGACAAACAGATGAACTAAAAAAGTAAATAAAGCAGTATTGGTTAGCGAAAAAACTTTAATATTTTTAAAAATAGGGATGATTTTAGCCTCGTAGAGCTAAGTGGTTTAATAAGTCTACCATAAAACGAGAGGCAGCGTATTTGAATCCTCATCCGGACAATGTTAAATTTTTTAATTTATATTTTATTCATTAAAAGTGTATTAAAAGTATATTAAAAGTGTACCATGAAGCGTATCATGAGGTGTCGGTTTCGAATCCCGGACAATTGTAATTTAATTTATAATCTATTGTCTATGGTTTAACAGTGGCCGG
>DWCF01002902.1:0-21834 GCA_018230265.1 Delias oraia | reverse complement strand
CGTCCCGCCACACGATGGAAAGACGATCTAACGAAGGTCGCGGGCAACCGCTGGATCCAGATCGCTCAAGATCGCAGGTGGGCGTCTTTGGGGAGGCCTATGTCCAGCAGTGGACTTGAATGGGCTGATGATGATGATGATATATTGTTATAGAAAATTTATTTGTAAGTTTTCACTATCCGCAAACATAAAACAACAAAACCGATTTCTATGGTTCTCGAAATAGAAAAAAAATATCACACTACAACTCTATCTAGTTTATGACATCCAGAGACTATATCTTCTACACATTACGAATGGACTGTGAGGCTAATAAAATCATTGTAAACACCAGTCATCAAATGTTAAATGTTATCTGTGCTTCAACATCGTCTATAATCTATGGACAGACATTAAAACCAATGACAGCAATCAAATCTTATTTCATTTACCGCTAAAAGAATCTTTGTTCGTTCCATCTTAATGTTTTCTGATATTATAATCTAAGATTTAATTAAATTTAACTAATATTTAAAAAGATAAGGCGTTGAGAAATTTTATTGCATTAAATGCGGTATGGAAATCCATATTATTTTGTAAGTTTGATATCTTTTTTATGAAATGAAAGGCAATCGAGCATCGTGTTTGTGTCACTGGGCTTTAAGGGCGAGGTACGCTCTTTTTGTTTTAAAATATCTCTGCAAGCAGTACAAAGTAGTAGTGTGTGGTACAAAATACCTTAAAAACTTTTTCCTTATTATCTGATAAAAAAACCATAGTATAACAAATAATTTCATTAAACTAATTCTATAGCGTATGCCCACGAAAAAAAAATATTATTTTAATTTCAAAGTAAAAATAATAATTATGGATAGGGATTAGCTTGCTTCTTAAAAGCCGGCAACATAACCAAAAAGTGGATTAAGACGTGGTTATTCATAAAGCAACATATATTATTGAAATAAAAATTGTACCAACTCAAATGTTGTAAAATGTAAAAAATTTCTAAATTAGTTTATTTTAAATAATTCGTAACTGTTTTTGTTTTAAGAATGTAGATACTTAAGGAAAATTTCTTTAAGTTAATTTTAGCCTACAAGACAATGCGGTACTAAACTATTGAAAATTTATTATTATTCATCATCATCAGCCCATCTAAATCCACTGCTGGACATAGGCCTCCCCCAAAGACGCACATCCGCTGCGATCTTGAGCGATCTGGATCCAGAGGTTGCCCGTGACCTTCGTCAGATCGTCTTTCCATCGTGTGGCGGGACGTAGTGACAAGTAATTGTATTTGACTGTATACTTAATAGGAATTTGAATGTTCTTAGCCTGTATCTTCCAACCTGTGGTCCAATCTGAGTATAAGTTTGTAGGTCTGTGGTGCCATCTCTGGATCGTAAATCTTAATAATAAATACCTTATCTGCTCTTTTTGCTGTTTATTTTATAAGGGGTTCCGTGAATACTGTCCTGGAATCTGTAGGGATCCTTGGCTGAAATAATTTGAGATTCGCTGTTCTAATCTATAAACTTCTTAAGGTACTTAAGATCAGTACTTCTACTGTATTTTGCTGACGGAGTGAGGATGTTGAAGGCCGTTAAAAATAAAATTAAGCGGCGCAAAAAGCCGGCAACACAACCAAAGCGCATACTGTGATGCGGTGATGCACGAGTGACGGTATTTTCATACCATATAGGTGACACATCTGCTCCGTTGTCCGGTATACCATAAAAAATACTTTAAGCTAAAGAATTGTTACACATAAAACAATACGGTACAAAATTATTGATAATTTATTATTAACGATGCAAAGTTGAATAAAAGGACTGTTGTAATAGGAATTTTAATGTTCTAAGGTACAATTCCACAGTAATTTGACTTATTTTCACCCAAGAAGCAATCATAGAAGGTCAAAGGGTAAACGTAATGGAATACCCGCTGTTAATAACATACCGACAGTGAATTTGACCGGCACGCATCGCTCTGATGACGTTGCGATTACGTCGTCAAGTACATGTACTTGAAAGGTGTAACGTTTTTATAGAACTGCGAGGGCTATGCTGAAGCATATGCTGAATAGTGAAGCCGGCTGGTCCAAAGCGATACCACGGACTCGCAGAATGCTTACAGGGACTATGGCGCGGTTGTCCATGGCCGGCGGTGTTACGTTGTCAACTATATACTAAAAAACTGTTTGATTTACTCCTTTAAAAAATCATCACTACAATTATTTCTGCGAAATCTCTTTTTTAATAAGTTTATATATAAATAATACAGAATAGCGATAGTTATATTTTGTAAGTCGGTTTAATAAACTTTTAATTTAAACAATAAAGGAACAGTATTGGAAGGAATTCTCTCAACATTATGGATTAGATATTTCTAAATATGTTATTTAAATGCAGTCATGTTTAATGAATAAGGCGTGAGTGATAATTTGTATAGGATGATCATTTATAGGAATTTTTGTAGAGTGGAGAAATGCGTGGGTAAAATCACAGCCGCCCATGGACAACCGTGCTGTTTGCCACCTGTGCTGTGGTTTTTCACACCGCTTAAGCAGTACAACTTAATGGGCCACTTATATTTTCAAACACTCAGCGAAACAGAGTACAAAATACTGTTTCACACTAATTTATTGACAATTGCTTACTTCGTTTTATATTGTATTGTAACTTTAACAAATAGATGGTAGCATTTCAATGTTGATAATGGTTTAAACACGTAAACTAATTACTGCTTAAAGGCCGGCTACGCACTCGCGGCCCTGCAAAGGCTAGGGTATGGGTAGAGGACTTCTTATTCTAGGCGATCGTCCTGCTCGTTTTCTATCGTTTCCATAAAATAATTACAAAATCCCAAGCGACGATATTGCATAAAAACTGCATTCTGTTACGACCTACCTTCTAATGATAAGATTTCACTTTTTTCATGGTATAGCAGAGAACGGAGCAGGTAGGTCTCCTACATGTTAAGAAAACACCACTACCCACAAAAAACTACAGTCCGCGCATGGTTGTGTTGCCGGCTTTTTACGCCGCTTAATCAGCATTTTAAGGGACCTCCGATTTCCTCACTCACTCTTCGAAACACATTACAAGTACCGTTTCACACTGAGTATTCTGTGAGCCCGTGGTATCATTTCAGACGAGCCGGCCCAATTAATGCGTATTTTAATTATTTAGTAATAAGCGTATTTTGCTTGATAATTTGATGAAAAATACAATTTGCTTGAAATTTATCTAATATAGGTGGTAATCAAATACAAAAGACTTGATGCCAGCAAAATATGTGACGTTAATTAAACTAGATAGATAAATAGAACTCGAAAAGGATTCCTTAATTAACGACAATCTATTCGTGTCCTGCTGATAGACCCGACAAAGTAGACATGACGTCATTTGTCATGGCGCGCGTTCCTTCATAAGTTGGTTATTAGTGGCGTGATTTAAATGTAAATTATTACTACCTTAATTTGTTTATTGAAGTTTTTTATACCTGTAGCCTAATTTATAAAAGTTAATACTGGATGGAGTTTTTTAGTAGACCCGGTCTAATATTGTATTTACAATCTGTTTTTTTATGGTATAGCGGGCATTAGAGCAGGCGGGTTTTTCTATATGATAGTCCAAGTCCGTCCAAGGACAACCGCGCCAGCGTAATACTCAGCGTGAAATTGTACTTGTCCTGTGTTTCGCAGAGTGAGTGAGGTATCGGAGGCCTTTAAAAATGCCGCTTGAGTGGCGTAAAAAGCGGGCAACACAACCAATGCGCGGATTGTGATGCGGTTGTTCATGGGCGGCGGCGTCTTTCCATTTAGGAGACCCACCTGCTCCGATATCCGCTAAAGAATTAAAAAAAAATTATATAATTGTTCCTTCACTAGTATCATTTCCTTCTTTTTATATTTGTATAATATATTGTTACAAAACGTATTACACGGATTATACACTAAATATTTCTTTTTTATTATTACAAGTATTAGTTAATTTATTACACATACTAACAAAGACATCCTGCTACGCCATAAAATAAAAAATGGATTCATTTTTCATATTTCTAAATCATCAAACCTATATATTAATTATCATTATAAATTAAAATATATAGGGGTAACTATATTTTATAGTAATCTCTACAAAGTTCTTGTACGATGTTGATAAATAAATTATTTATTAAAGCAACAAAGATGTTTATAATCATAAAATCCTATATCAAGGAGTTTTAATGGCCCATATTAGGGAAAAGAAAAAGCAAAAGTGACATAAAAAGCTGAATATATTGCCATTCATTATATTAATGAGACTTTAATATTACCGCCCATGTTCCAACTTGTATAGGAAAACTTAAGTGGATTATATCTGTATGTTTTTTAAACAGGTTGAAAAAGAGTTTTATTTTTTATTGTATAGCGGACTACAGAGCATGTGGGTCTCCTATATGGTAAGAAAACCGCTGCTCATTGACAACTGCATTTCACGCTGAGTGTTCTGAGCACGTTGTATCACTTCGGACGAGCGAGCCAAAATTTGCATCAAAATATAATTGAAAGATCCTTCCAAAGACCGAGTAAATTATATAATAAGTTTTCGGACCGACATTCGAATCCTTTATGGCTTAAAAAAACCACTTAGCAACGAGTCTCTCAGAAATCATCATCATCACCATCATCAGCCTATTCAAGTCCACTGCTGGACATAGGCTTCCCCCAAAGACGCCCAACTGTTGCGATCTTGAGCGATCTGGATCCAGCGGTTGCCCTCAACCACCTTGAGATCGTCTTTCCATCGCGTGGCGGGACGTCCCACTCTGCGTTTTCCTGTACGCGGTCGCCACTCGAGAACCTTTCTTCCCCATCGGTTGTCGGTTCGTCGAACGATGTGGCCAGCCCATTGCCACTTCAACTTACTAATACGGCGGGCAATGTCGGTTACTTTCTCCGAGCATTGCCATCTCCATAGCTCGCTGAGTGACTCTGAGCTTCTCCATTAGACCCAACGTAAGCGACCACATTTCAGATCCATATGTCAACACTGGCAACACGCACTGGTTGAAGACTTCCGTCTTCAGGCACTGAGGTTTTTTTAAGGAGAACATGTACTTGAGTTTTCCGAACGCTGCCCATCCGTATCCGTGTAAATATGTATTTTATTATAAATATATATGAAAAATAACCTTTCATGTCTAGCGGTGTGTTGTACAAATCTAGTTTTATCGCAGAAGGAGTAACCGCAGTCTTTTCTAGTGCAGTGGAAGTGGGTTTGATGCTCTCTGAAAAACAAAAACACTTATTAAGATCTCTAGAACTCTAATTTAAGGTAGCAATTTATTTCTATTTTATTTTAAAGGACCACCGCAAATCCAAAAGCGCCTTTGGCTTTTTGGTACATTCCAACTGTTTAATGAAAGCAGAACAGACCTGTATCCACACTGCTGGTACGCACAGTCTTCATTGAACCGGAATCTCAAGTAACCCTCCGGTATTGGTTCGTCTTTGAGCACTCGCATGTGCGGCCCACGGCTGCCGGCATTGCGTCTACTGCGAAGTGAAAATCTTGTTATATTACTTTATAAGAACACACTATAAGAGGCTTGAAAAGAAAATGGACAGGGCACACAAAAAGTCACCACCGCACCACCAATCGCGGAACGGTTTCGTGGCATTTACAATATCGTTTGAACTAATACATACCCTGTACACACCAGCGAATGCTTTCACATTTATTACATATTTCATCTAAATCTTCCGAGTGTAGTTATGGAATAATAATATTCTATATCTCTTTAGTAGGCTTTGGATTGAATGGATTGATTGACGGATAGAATGCATGGAATTAGCATATTATATGGATGTATACACATATATACCATATATTTCAAATAATATTTCGTTCAATTCCTACTTGGATATTTATAAATATTTATTTCTTATGTTTTATTAGACAAAAGAACTTACGACTTAGCAATTAACTCAGCTTCCTTATCCAACCCTGGTGGTAGACCGTGGGACTGCAGTAGACTCTGCTCCAGGAGTAGTTCCGGAGGATACATCATTGTGGGGTAAAGGGGAAAGGGAGATGCACTGAAATAGAAAGGGGAAATCTTAAGTTAGTCTACTATCCCTAAAAGGACGAAAATGCATCCGCAGACCACGAGCGGAGGGCCGCTGCATCCTGGTTGTTTGTCAACGTTTCCATAAATAAATACCAAGAGAAAATACTGTAAAAATAACAAAAAACTGCTTACCCCTGCGAGAATAACGCTAGCCCTGGAAGACCTAACGAAGCGGTATACTGTTGTTGCATCTTAAGCTGCTCTTGAAGGCTGCCTTTACGGCTTCCAGAAAGGTACTGCTGGAGTAGAAGGCTCTGTACTGCTTGCACCTGTAAATAAAAAATAGTTAATCAAAAACTTAGAATCTATAAAAATCCATAAAATATAGTAGCTTTAAAAAAAAGGAAATTAAACAAGCTTATTTAGGATAAGTTGTTGTAGTAAGTGTAGCCTTAGGTGGGCTAGGGGAGAACAACAGTGTTACTTTTGTCAATTAAAACCCGCCTTCATAATTCCTATTAAATTTTTTATGAGGGATATTTGTCACCTGTTCTGCGGGGTTCGGTGGTCTTTGGATAGGAGACGGAGCCTGCGGAGCCGAAGATGACGTTGCTGTTGATGGTAAAATCGATATTTCTGGATATTCTCGTTCCAGCGTCTCCTGAAAAAAAAATTCTTTTTAAATTTCAGTATTATTCTTGTATTACAAATCGATAAATTTCGTATGGTGCATCGTTTGTATGTGATTTTTTCATTGTATAGTGGACAACGGAGCATCAGATCTCCTTAATGGTTAGATATATCTGCATTGATATCCACGCTGCAAATTGGTTGCGTTGCCGGGGTTTTTTACCCTGCTTATGCATAAGATAGCCCTCCGGTATCCTCATTTACGAATACTACTATTTCACGCTAGTATCCTATGAGTCTTTGGTATCACGCAATTAGTGTGTCAGCGCATACTTCAGGGCCAAATATTTGAAATTTAAAATTTTGTCAGGTTAGCCAGTATATATAACAAACCTTGGTAGCAGCTAATCCGATCGGTCCACCTTCCACGTTGCTGTGCTTCTTCACCATGTGGCTGAATAAGAGCTTCAGATCCACATACGCCTGGCCGCAGTGTGGGCAGTGATAGTGTAAATTCATCCCACCAGTTTTGTTTAGGGAGCAGCTTTGATCATGGCAGGATGGTGGTATTGTTGGTACCATTTTCTCTTTCTCTGCTTTTCGCTCTTTTGATGGTGATGCGTCGTAAATACTTCGCGGGGAGGATGTATTGCTTCGGAGGTGAGACGATGGATAGAAGGTTCCTGTCGCTTTTACTACTAGAAACAAATTGCGTACAGAATTAAGATGTTGATTTAAATGACATGAAAGCGAAACTGAAGAAATACTAAGTATAATTAAGTATTTCACTATTTTTTATGGTGTAGCGGACAACGGAGCAGGCGGGTCTCCTATATTGTAAGAGAACACAGCCGCCCATCGACAACTGCGCCACAGTCTACGAATTGGTTATGTTGCCGGCTTTTTACGCCGTTTAAGCAGCACTTTTAAAGTTCTACGATGTCCATATTCACTCAGCGAAATTGTAGAAGCACCATTTCAAGTACAACTACCATTTCACGATGAGAATTGTGTATGTCCGTAGTACCACTTTGGATGAGCCGGTCCAATTAGTGCGTCAGCATATGCTAGAACATGGCTTTCCCACGGGTAAAGTATAGTTGTACGTTGAATCGTAAAAAAATAATGGGACATTGAGGCGCATATCAAATAAATATTGGCCGATTAACACGTACAATTTCATCATAATTGATCGAGTCGTTTAGGAATTTGACAACAAATACTGCAACAAATTTATTTATAAGATGCCTTTTTAAAAAATAATAGAAGTAACACAAAAGGCTTAGAAAAATACATACCCGAAATATTATCCTGATTCTCAAACTCATTCTTGATGACGAAATTCGGTGTATACTCTTCCTTGATTGAACCGATACTGTCAGCTGATGCTCTTTCCTTAATGGAGTAATCTTTGGCCTCCTCAAATTGCTTGTCATCCTCGCATTTGATAGGAGTCCCTCTTCCGTGTTTGTGGGTCGCTAACGCTGAGTACTGGGTCAAAATTGCCGGACAACCGTTGCCTTGAGCGCAGTGGAAATGGGACCTTAACTGATTTTTGAAACAACTCTTCCCACCGCACTGCTCATAGGTGGAGAAATAGTCGAAGCCGTCTAGGAGCGGTGACACGGAGTGAGATTCTCGCATATGCGTTTCCATGGTAACGTGGGTTTCAGCCGTGAAACTACAGTTGATGCAATGTATATGCAGCCTTGCATGACGCAACGGGCAGCTGGCATAGTACTGAGAGCAGATGTCAGGCCCCGTGAACACCTCCATATGTTGGAAGCGGATTCGCTGAAAGGAAAATGTAACGTTTTTAATAATGTTCATGTGTAAAATGCACCATGTAACTTTTTAATGTTAGTACTAGCGGATTCGTAGAGTTATGCTGAAACATATGCTGGCGGGTTTACAGAAGACCAGCGTAAAACAGTACTTATACCGTTTCGCTGAGTGAGATTATACCGCTTAAGCAGCGTAGGGATCATAAACAAATTAGAGTTGTATAGACGCTTTAAAGGTATAAATGATATATGTTAACCGGATCTTACCTCTACTTGAAATTCACAATAAATCGTATAAAAATCGATTCAATCCTTTAGAATTACTTTGGCAACAATCATCGCGTTTCATAAAGTTTATTTAAGATGCTACTTACTGGAAACTCTTCTACAGTCGTAATAACTGGTGACTGAATCACTGGTGGCATCTGGTTGCTCTTCGGTAACTTGAATGACGTAAATATTGCTTGAGGTGTGACCTAAAAAATAACTAAACATTAGGAAAACAATTGCGAAGTCAAAAAAGGAGTAGGGAGGCCGTAATCCCAACAAGTGGCTTAGCGCCGGTTTTCAAACAATACACATACAGATACAATAAAATACAGTACTTAGAAGTAATTGAAATAATTTCAATGTTATTTAATTATTATTGTATTATTTAAAATGGTAGAAAACGCATTTTTGTCATTTACTGACATTATCAGTCCAGACTTCTACAACTCTGTTCTTCGGTGGTCTTCCTCTTTTCCTGCTGAACATCTCATCTAAGGAACTCGAAGGACTAACGTGTTGTACTGGACTAGCACTAAGATTCAATTGCGCTTGCAAGTTGGGCAACTGTGGTCCAAGGTTTGGGGCCATTTGGGCCAATTGAGCCAGGTTCGGTGGGAGATTGGGCATAGTCGGCACTTGTAGCTGAGCGGCAACGTTGGGATGCAACTGCGCTGACAACTGCGGGGTGAAGTTTGGCGCAAATCTCGCCGCTAAGTTCGGCGACATTGGGCTCAAAATCGCATGCTGTCTGTGATGCTCTAGACGTCTGAATGGCTGATCTTCTGATGATAAGATTACAGCTCCACAATTTTCCTGAAAAGGATATAATTTAATTAAATATTTGTATCGTTTTATAGTAACCAATTTATTATGAAAAGGAGATAATATATTTCTATACAATGAGAAAAAAAGGTTTTGTCAAAAGTATAAGGTTGGATTTGCTTAGTCCACAATAAGTTTTAATACGCACCCAGGTACAATGATAATGCAGAATATCCCGGATATGTTGACAGGCCGAACTGGTGCACGCATTATTCCGCGTGTAAGTGACAAAGTAGGCTTCCGTCACCTGGCTCTGCTGTTCATGCTCTAGCATATGCTTGATCATCGTGTTGTGGCAACTGGAATGGTCAAATTTTTTTTTTCAAATTTCAAAAATTCAAAAAAAATCAAAGGGTTCTACAATTGTAAATATTATTATATAAACCACCTAGCGACCGAGTAGGTGCTTAGCTAAGTATGGCAAGTTTCAATTTTACAGCAAAATCGCAATTAACAAAATGATCCACCATGTTGAATTCATTTCACCGATTTATGCTTCCTGTAACTTCACGCAAAAGAACTACTAAATAGTCCAACAGCCTTAACATTGAGTGAGCTCGTCATTGAGTTCACATTTACAATCAAAATCGACATTGATTTTTACATATATTGATGCTTTTTTCTAAAAGTTACTAGATTAATAGCAGGAGGCTCAGTTATGATAAGTGGTCCACAGCCTAAGCCCCAGTAGAGCTGTGAATGAGGTGTCCATGGGCGCAGCATCGTTTGCTTGCCTATTTACATGAAAAGAATTACTTACCTATGAGCCATCTTGCAACTTTCAGCCAAGCAATGGTAGTGCTTGTTCAAGGCACTGCATTTAGTGCATTTATCTTCCGCTTCCTTACCACCCGTGAAGGTCTCTATATATTTCCTGGACAGCTCTTCTATTGCAGCTGGGTTCTGGAAATTGTATCTCAAATACATATTATAACAGTTTCTCCCAAAAGCAAGGTTTCAAGCCACGTAACAGTGGAGTTCTTGTAAGGCACTGTGACTTCATGGGGTTCGGGGTTCAAGCCCTAAGTCTGAATAGATATCATATTATAATTTGTTTTTAGATTTTTTCAAGAGGTTGACTGTGCTCACACGAGTCTTATCAGAAATCATACCACTTAAAATTCTTGAGAACGTTTGTGCTAAACAAAATTGAAGAATAGGGTAAATTACCGGGTTTGAGCCTCGGTTTGAATATCATGTATAATACAATTTGTTATTTTTTTTAAAGGGCTTGACTGTGTCAAGACGAGTGTGTAATTAATGATTTATCCACGGGAGAGCCATGCTGACGTGTAAATTGCACTAATTATGCCGGCACGCTCGAAATGATACCACAGTCTTATAGAATACCAGCTTGATACAGCATGTTTCGCTGAGTGAGAGAGGTTACAGATGTTACTAGTATACGATACTTACATAATTCTGATAGTCCCCTTCAATCCCTGACATATCATCATCGATCTGCAAGCTGGCAGTTGGGGAATAAATGCTTAGGTCCGCACCCTGCTGCATCAGAGCACTTTGAATCACCGATGTGGGAAGACTGAAAATTAGCATATTTAAATTATAGAGAAACTATAAATATTTGTTTAGTGTGTTTATATCGGTGTCTATGGAAGCTTGAATGTCTATGGAAGAATGTCGTGAAGCAAAAAGTAACTAGATTTTTGAAAATAAACACACCATTACGAGCCGTTCTAAAGCCTATGCTATTGTGCAAGCTAAGCTTGTTCTTTAAACTAGCTTTTTAAGCTAGCTTACAAGCTTACAAGCCATAAAATTTGAAGATAATTACAAACTCAGCCGAATTTGTTTTTCCCAAGTTTTAAATAGTTTAAAAATCAGTTTCACCGAATTCTGTCAAAGAGTATCCTATGAAATTCTTGTCTAGAGAATCAAAACATATCCTAAGCGACCGATTCTTGTGAAACTTGTGTAGGTATACATCACGTATAGAATCTAAGAGTTCGTCAACACCTATTTTGGTCCTATTCGTTAATATCAGTTTCTATGGCATAGCGGGCAACCGAGCAGGCGTGTCTCTTCTATGTTAAAAGATCACCGCCGCCCATGGACCATCGCGCCATAATCAATGCTAAGGTTGTGTTGGCTTTTTACGCCACTTTCATGATTGATTTTCTATTTGTATATAGAAATGTGCCACTAGGCTGATTTTTAATATCGATATTAGTACTTAATTAATGTTTGTCACTATCAGTAGCAAAAGGTTACCCAAAGTTCATCTCCTGTTCCTTCCGCTCGTGCTTCCGTTTGTGAGTGAAGATCTGACTGCTGGAATGGAGGACGTAGTTGCAGTGGGGCCGGATACAGTGGATGTGGTTGCAGGTACGGCTGAAGCGGCACTCGCGGAACGGACAGGCTTCGTTCTTCATGTACTTCTTGAAGCCGTCTTTGGACAGCGCCTCGTCTTTTATGTGGTACGTCTTGTGCTTTTCTGTGGAGAGCATAACGTGACTGATCGGACTTAATATGTGCTTAAATTATACATTTCGAGATAAAAAACTATAGTGATAAGGCTTTTAATATAATATCAGTAAGTACAGTAATATTTAAGACGTATGCTTTTTAAGTCCTACGTAACATCCATTTGATAGTTTTGCTTCTTTCAATATTTGTTGTCGATATTTTTTCGTGACAGTCGGAAGGCAAACGACTACGAGGCTCATCATATCGACTGAGTGCTGTTCCTCCCAAGAGCGTCTCCAGCCCCTACTGGGCCTCTACTGGGCTGCACACGATGCCCTAAAATTACTCAGTTGTGACACTACAAAACTGAGGTGCCTTGACGTTCGATAATGAAATTCGGCCATTAATAATTTGTGGTGTGTAATGTTTTAACCTAAACTTACACTTATACATACAAAGAAAAAATAACAGTTAATATAAGGAATTAAAAATAAGGTATAAAAAGGCTTGTAGATCATACTAATGGTATCCAACTACATACCCATATCTGCTTTGTTTTTAAATGTGTATGTGCATCCCGGCCGCCTGCAATGGAAATGAGTGGTCCGCTGACCGGCGAACATGCAGTGAGGTGCTGCACAACTCTCTGTAGCTCGGAACCGCTGGAAGCCCTCCTGGAGGATCGCCGAGTCCTTGCGGTGGTAGTTGGCGTGCATCTGGACGTCCGATGTTGATATGTACACCTGGCAGTTTATTCAATTAGAAACGGCCTTTCAGAGAAGCGAATAATTAGGAAACTATTCACAACAGTGTATTTAAAATTGAAAATTCTTCATTAAAACAATTCTAAACATTGTATCACTGTCTCAGTAAGTTGCAATTGTTGCATAAAAGAGACAGGATACGTTAAAAGATCTGATAGTAGTTTGTAAGTAGGAGTCGATGTAGTATTGAACGCTACCAGTAACTATTGCAAAGAAAAAGTTCTGTAATTTTGTTTCGTCATTAGTTATTTACATAAAAAATTTAAATAAATTTGCTACTACATCATTTTGTGCATTTTCGTCTGTTATTCTTTTTGTGTATGTCTAGTCTTACCTTATCACAACCATCCTGTATGCAATGGTAGTGGGTTTGACTCCGGTTGTGTGGACAATCCGAGAACCTCTCTGAACAGTCATCCAGTGGAGAGTATCTCATGAAACCATGCGCAAGCGACTCGTCGCGTTTTTTGTGCCACTGGGGAAAACATGGATAATTAAATTTAAACTTTATAATCAAGACGTGACATGGAGTTTTGTTAATATTTTTATAACATTACTCGGATGACCGTGACATTTTCTTCCCATGGGAGAGATATGGTGACGCACTAATTGGAAGGGCACGTCCATGATGATACGACGGAGTCATAGAACACCAGCGTAAAACATTACTTTTGCTGAGTGAGTGGACATATAACATATGGCGTATGGATTTCCATACGCCATATGTTATCACTAAAGCGGCCAAAGGCCGGTAACAGACAAATAAAGCGCGGTTGTCCATAGGCAGTGGTTGTCTTACCATAAGGGAGACCCGCCCGCTGTGTATCCTGCTATATCATTGTATAAAAATTCGGAAAGAACGTAGTTTAGTTAAGTAGACCCAAGATAGGGCGAGGTGAAGGATTTTAGTGGACACCTTTGTCCCACCCAGGAGACATGAAGAGATTAGCGTGAGAGTTTTATCATCAACATACTTGTCATAAACTTTTAAATTCCTACCTTGAAGTGTCTTATCATCTCCTCTTTCTTGCAGAACACCCTGGCAGTGCAGTCCATGCAGTGGAAGTGCTCCCGGTAGCCCAGGTCCTTGCAGTATGAGGAACCGCATTCAAGTGTGGAGCTATACCTGTAATGGTGGATATACGTACTTTTAGTTGTAGCGACAGAGACGGACTTCTATTCGAGTGTTAGATTCTATGTTCTTTTAAAGTTAACAGATATTTATATACCTTTTTACATATCTAGAGTAGTCCACGTTGGTCTGTAGCGAACTCTTGCGCGTCTGATCCAAATGGTTTAATGCTGACAGCAAACCTGAAATATATATATAAATAATATTATCTTTTTAAAATATGTTTTATTCTTATATATTATTATTCATAATTAAAAAACTAAACTATATTTTACTATGACACATGTTATGTTACATTTTAAAGAAATATTCAAGAATTTTTAATAGTTATTACTAAACCACTTTTTCTTTATAAAAATAATATAAAAATTCTTTATAAACTCTGACCAAGAATCGAACCCGGTATCCTTCCCATCACGGTAAATCATGTCCTTAAAAGCTGGAAACGCACCCGGGGCTAGGAGTGTTCATGGGTTTACCCTAGGTGAGTGTCATGCTCGTTTGCCAACGTTTTTTATAAAAAATTGCAAATCCGCCGTGAGGCTCTCAATATGAATGAATACACATTTTACGCGCGTAACAAAAATAATAAAACAATTGTCTCTAAGAATCATTCTCAATAATTACAACAGTGGAGTCAAAATAATTTGTAACTGAAGCCATCTCACAAACGATTCTTTTCCGAAACGCATTCCTTTGTTTGAAACAGCCGCATCACGTTCATGCATCACATTCAGACGAACAATGTACTGTTTCATCGTATACGAAATATTTAATAACTCGAGTATCAAGTTTTGTCTACGCAAGGCGCCCGCACGTGGGCGTTTTCTATGTAGAGCGTTCCGCGCGCGCTTTGTTGCTACTCAATGCTAGTTGCGATATTTCTTTGAGTTTCTGTCTATGGGATACGACGAAAGCGATCACTCTGTCCATCATAGTGGAACAACCCCTTTTCACTTGACATTTAGTAGATTTATTTATTGAAAACTTACCTATACAACCTATAAAGTATATAAGTAGTACAAAGTATCGTATGCCGGTGAAAGAAAAGGCTCTCTCTTCCATATTAATCAACATTAGTTACGTACCTAGCAACATTCATTATGAGTAATACAATGCCCAAAAGGTGACTCATGCGCATGAAGGGCGATAAAAACCACCATTCCACCGAATGTGGTGGGCATACAGAAAAACCTTTTAATTTTCCGTTCAATAGATAAGTGCCACAAACTTTCATTTCTTTCTTATTGAAGCTTGTAGATATTCGTATTTACTGATAATCCGTAACTATAAATCCAAATCCAGTCGGTGAAATGTAATTTATGCAGGACCTTGTTATATGTGAAAGCGTTTCGAGTGTCCGTGTACGGCCAGCCTATATCGGCGTGTTCTAGTTCAAAAGAGCAACTCGTTCGTAACCGGCCCCTCCCCGTATCAAGTTTTTGAGTATCAAATAAATTATTATGGTAATTAATCAATGTTTTCTCCTAGTCACTCTGTGGACTGATCGCGTACATTGTATAACAAAAGTGTTTTTGTTGAGGAAAACTTTTTGTTACGATTGTACGTTTTGATAAATACGCTCAAATTGCGTTCTGTTTTTAACAATCCTTTCCGGAATAATTATTCTAGTACGGCGGTACAGTGTGCCGTCTTTCTAGTTGATTGATGGAAGACATTACTTCATGCAACTTTTTAATTACTTATAACTACTATGACGCTCTCTATCTATTTAATAATACACTAGTCCTATTGTGAGAAAAAGAACTCGGAGTGCCTTGATTCTTTTACAAATCCACTAGAATATTCAAAACACCAGTTTTTTTACGAAATGTTTTGCAAATCAGACTAAGTTAGGCGAGATATCTTAAGTAAAGAGTCTGCATAAAATATTGATATTAAATATAAAATTTACACACAGACAAACTTTAAACACATAAAACAGATGCTACTATCAATAATTCTTAATTCACGTGTAGAGTTTTCAATACGATTTTCGCACAATCATTCTTAAAATCGTGAGCCATAAAGATGGAAACAAGAACAAGTGATCTCTCTACTTCATTAATAATGAGCTCTCTAAAATCTCGCCTATTACCGTGGTCAGGGCTGAACGTAAGCATTCAAAGGCCCCGGACAGCTCTCTCAAATTACGCTAATTACTAAATCTTCATTAAATTATTGTTTCATATCAAGAAAGTGTGTCTTAAAAAATTGTGTTACTAACAAATACAAAAAAATTATCAATATTAAATATTATGTATGTCATGTGCTAATGTTAAAAAACGTTTTTATGTGACATAAATGGTCTCTTCGGATAGCATTATTTTAAATTGATTAATTATTTGAATTTGATTTAAACTTTAAGGCTTTAACTTTATTGGTTTATTATGTGTACCTTATGTCGCATTTTCAGTATGAAATTAGTCCAAACTAGATATTCTTTGGTATTTTATAAATTTATCGTAATGTTATTAAACCTTTATCTTTGTATATATATGCTCATTAGTGACCCACTCTTTAAAAATGTAACGCCGACAACGCATCAGCAGCTCAAGTGTGGCTTCGTGTTTTATTGAATAATGAAGAAGGTCCAGGAGTGCGGCCCTGTCTTCTTATGTAATGTAGAATGGTGTGGCTGAATGTTAACGGCTATTGTGTTATCCATAAGTATAGGTATTAATCCGCCTAAGAAAAGTGTTCTTTAAAATTTCGTGTTTCACAACACTGCCTCACAACTTGTAATGGAATACAATGAAATGGGTTATGGCGCTTGTGTGATTGTTTAACCGACTGCGACCGAGAGAACGGGAGTAATTATGTGCACATCGATTTTACTTTGACATTTTGTTGAAGCTCTGGTGTAATTGTAGGATGCATGAGCTTTCGGATGTTCATTCAACCGAATGTGTAGTGCTATTAAGGATCCTAAAAATGTATGAATTTTGATGTGTGTATAAAACTTTGCTGCGATTTATGAATGTTGATCCCTTTAAATCAGACAGTTTTATAGTTAATTAAACATATATATATTTTTAAAAAGGAAATATCATAAATTATAACATGATATTTAAGAACTCAGTGGCCAAGAAGTCTTGCAAACTACAATACTATCATCGGTATCGGGTTCAATACTCGGACTTTGTAAAACTTATAATTAATTTGATCTTTGCTAGAGCTTGACATTGGCCGGGCGAGTATCACTGACGAGAGATACTGTCTCACTGTGGGAAAGTCAAAATGACGTACTTTTTGCCCCGTTCCTTCGAAATGCATTTTGCCGAAAGAGTGAGGATAAGCGACCCGTTAAGATACCGCTCAAGCGGCAAGCAACACAACCAACGCAGTTGTCCATGTGCGGCGGCGATCTCTTGCCATCCTGAAACCGTCTGCTCTTATCCGCTGTATGTATGAAGACCATATTCACGAAGTTCGAAGAGGTGGTTAGTAGAGGCTTTGCTCCGCCTATATCTAAACGAAATTTACAGTTCCCTTAACCAGGTTCCGTAGAGCTCCGGCATCAATAAGCGGTCTTAATAAACCAATCAATATCGTGTATCACGTTGGCACAGCGCTGCCTGGCCTCTATTGGGAACGTAATAAGGGCGTGTTTATAAACACCGCGATTGTATTTTTGTCGTGGTTTTGTGTGTGTAAGTGCATTTACATTTTGAGATGGGGTGTGCGCGGTGTTTTATTATCTGGGATATATTATAGTTATGTTATTCATAATTAGAATTATATTCATGACTGTCGAATGCGTCACTTAACTTAGATAAGTCTCCTCGATCCTTTTCCGTTTTAAAAAATTAAGTGAGCTCGGACGAGGCGCCCAATCAGTGTATCTCGCGCTCGCAACGCACTCGCCCGACCACTGTCAAGTCCTTCAACTGTCAAGATTGTCGTCCTTTGAATTTGAACCCGAAACCTCTCGCTTCGTGGTAGGCTTATAAAACCACTTAGCTACTTGGAGCCTCTTAGTACAACAATTTGCTGACTTTCTTTAAATTTTTCCATTAAGTCAGCAAATGGGCCACCACTACACGTCTTTAAAAGCTCCGAACACCTGGTCACCATAAAGCAGAGATACTCGCGAGGAATAAATGTCAATTGAGATGGAAGACGTCGAGGTACGGATGCGAAGAATTGATGATGCAGTTATTGAACTCAGCAATAATCAGATTCTAGATGCGCCGATAAATATGTTCTACAGCCATTTGAAGATGGCCTCCTTTTTTTCTTGCAGTGTTTGCTTTAAAGAATTAATTAAGCAACTCAAATAATCGATAAATATAGGTTTGAATGTTGATAAAATAAAAAATAACTGATGTTATATTAATGAAAAAAAATTGATAAATCACATTTCAAAAGTTTTATGTGAAGTTTATTGTCGTTTTTATTTAGATACCAAGATCAATTTCACATAATCATGAAGGCTCCGCACTTAGTAATAGACTAGAAATTCGGTTTTACCATTGGTTAAGGAAATCGGAGTGCAAACGAGCTGGAGGCTCACCTAGGCGAAGCAGTCTTCCGCTCTTAGAAATCCCTGTCCTTGATGGGACGGGGGTGTGTTTTTGGCCTTTTACAGATTAGTACGCACTTTTTTTATAGGTCCCCAAGTCGTATTGCTTTGGAAATACCTCTAGAGGCAGCTGATTCTACAGAATGTCTTTATGAGATTAAGCTATTAATCCAAATCCCTAGTAAAGTTGATGATGAAATAGATTTTTAATAAAAAAAATATATATGTTTACTTGGTCTGTTGTTAAATTTATTAACTGTGTTATGTCAGTGTCGAGTCAAACAACTTTATCCAATAGAGCTTATTATAAGCTACATACTCGGAACCGTCGATGGGTTGCTCTAGTGCTGTGCCTCTCCTAAATGAATTCGTGATTGTAAAGTTCTAAAACAGAGAAACGATCACGTCCAGCAGTCTCTATCTTCGTTCCAAGTTCCAACAAACAGCATCAGAACGAAGTCAATTTGAACGAACAAAAAACTTCGAATCTAATCTCGAGAGAAAAACAAAATTACCTCAACGTCTAATTTTCTACACAATAAAACAATGGCCGACCATCTGATATAAGTATGAGGTTTTAGGAAACGCCGCGACCCGTTCAAGCAAGACAATGGGAATATTATTTTGTAATTCATCGAACGGAAAGTTTGAAATTAAGGTGCGTTACATCCTTCTTTGTTTAATATGTGCATCGTGTTCAATGGCGTTTACGGTTCATAGCAAAGCACTAATATAATTCTACTTTTTATGGTATAGCGCACCACAGAACAGGAGAGTCTCCTGTGTGCTAGAAGAACAGCGCCACCCATGGACGAGCGCGCCACAGTCCGCGTATTGCTTGTTTTGCCGGCTTTTCAAGGGCCTCTGATATCCTCACTCGTTCAGTGGAACACAATAGAAACACTTTAAGTACAGCTCCCATTTCACGCTGAGTATTCTGTGAGCCTATGGTATCACGTCAGACGAGATGGTCCCATTGGTGCATATGCTGAAGCATGGCTCTTCCGCTCTCTTTACTACTATTCTATCTTCTATGTAATATCTTCGTTAATTGTACCGACTTGGCTCGAACATTCTTAAAACATTGCGTCACAGTGATGCATATTCATATACATATTTGGTTGTTCTGTGCGTTGTTATAAAAACCGACAGTTTGTTTAATACTTTGCAAATGCTTTAATGTAATGATTTCCTGTATCGATAAGATTATTGTTGAAATCGTGGGATTGCGCGAATCAAATCTTGCGATGCTCAATTATTCGGTTGAGCGGTCGATATCATATTTTTGTCACAATTTATTTAAGTTTATTACTACGAGGACAGCGGAGTAGGCTGTTCACGACAAATGCGATGGTTTGCGTTTCTGTTAAAGCACGGAAAATTAATTACCGGTTTATATAAATTAATAACTCAATAAAAACATTATTTCGGATAATTTTCAATTCGGACTTGAAACATTCGTTTGCTTGCAAAAAATATTCTTGTAAAACGTGTTAGCACTGTTTTTTATGGAAACGGTGGCCAGCGAGCAGTAGGCTCACTAGGATTAGTGGTTGTCCGCCCGTGGACACCCGTAGCCTTTGCAAGGCCGTTATCTATTCTAACAGCACGATTTATTGCAAATAAAGATATTATTATTAATAGAAAGAATTGGATTTCTTTTGTAATGGAACCAGGCGTAAAAAGGAAGATTTTATAGCACTTTGTTTGACAAAAATTATATTAGTGTATATAGTAAGTAATTTATGATGTACGTACTACAAACGAATTAATAAATGTTCACATAAAATTTGATAGTTTGTGGTCGCGACTTTAAAACCATACAACCGAAATAATTTGCTAAACAAAGAGTTCTCATACTATAAGTTTGTGTGGTTTTATAATGACTCAACCAGTTACGATTATCTTTTTTATTATAGTTTATTGTTACGATAGTATGAAATATCATAATTAAAAAGTGATAAATATATATTTTTGGTTTAATGAAAGCTAAGACGCCGCCATCTTTATTACTCCAAATTTACAAATAAAATGGTGCAAAGATTCAACCGGCAAACCGGCTTTAATTTCCAAATAGCAATCACACGAGCCCAAAGTGATTTTATCAAGACAATTGTAGCACTCTTTAGACTATATATTCATTGTATGCTCGCTTACTAGTAAAAACAAGTTTAAAATATCACCGTTGGTGAAAAGAAGCTAGCATTAGCTAAACGAAATAGGTAGTAGGTGTCTTTGTATTGCCGAATTTGTATAGCATTTAAGCGGTATTTTGGAGCCCGTGCCATATCTCCGTATGAGTACTTACATATTTTATATATAAATGTTAGTGAAAAAAGGCCAACATTAGTCATACCGGGGCTTTGTTAAGTTCATTAATTACAAGACGACGTTAACATAGCGGCGGCAGATGAAAGAGGCAATTATGCGCGTAGATCAAATCAGGATCGATCGACAAAGGATCTACAGGGCGGTTACGTGCATCTATAGCGATAGTCACAGCGTTTGACAGCTACAGTGGCTATCCAGAGTTTATTCTTCGCTTTATAGGGGAGGAAGGCTTTTCCACATATCAGGCTACCACATATATACATTAAACGCTTCTCCAATTTTCCTATTCGTGGACCTATTTCCTAGATTTGCCAATCAACACAATACATCAATTCATAACAGGATTCAGTATCCTTTGTAAACGCGTCAAATAGAATAACGAAAGAGTAAAATATCGTTTTTCGTAAGCAGTTCGTCCGTAATGACACCACGGGCTCACAGAATTCTCAGCGAGAAGCATTACTTGTTGTGTTTCGCTGAGTGAGTGAGGACATCGCCGGCGCTTGATTACACCGCTGAAGCGAAAAAACTGGAAACACACCCTAAGCGCGTATTGGTATGGCTACAATGACCTTGGCACGGGTGTCCGTGGGCGGTGGTAATAACTTAGCCTGCTCTTTAGCCCGCTATACAATGCAAGAAGATAGCCACTGGTGTAAATCAATCTGCTTATATATAATAGCACCCGTCCACGTGTCTAAGTCCCCCCTACTTGCGATTGTAAACGATTCCGCGTGTTCTTGTTTAGTTTTATTTCATTTACTGTTTACAATGTAACATTGACAGATTTAAGGTTTGCGATAGTTGAAGTTAGTAAAAACACGGAAACTCTGTTTTCTGGGTTTATTAAATGTCAAAAAAGAATTAAGGAAAGCCCAGTTATTTCCAATTGGTTTAATTTAGGTAATCTGTGGTGACTGCTTTTATATTATATAAATATTGTGGCGCTTATGTCCATGGGCGGCGGGGATCTCTTACCGTAGAGGAGATGCGCATCCGTTGCCTGCTATATCATAAAATCACAAGGAACACTAAAATCTCTAGGAAATATAAAAGAACTGAAATGATTGACACGTCTTGGAAATTTCATTGTAATTCATTATCTACGAA
>DWCF01002901.1:0-21834 GCA_018230265.1 Delias oraia | reverse complement strand
GGTGAAAGAATTTTCAAGATCGGTTCAGTAAATGTAAAAATTATTCTTTATAATATTTGTAGAGATATAAAAATAAGTATCTATATATTATTATAGATAAACACAAATTGATTTAAATTCATGTGCCTTCTGTACCTAAAACTTTTTTTATTCTTTTATGGACAACAAAGCAGATGGGTCTCCTAGGTAAGAGAACACAGCCGCCCATGAACAACAGCGCCAATGTCCGCGAATACTTGTGTTGCCGGCTTTTTAAGCCGTTTTAAGCGGTACTTTCAAGGGCCTCCGATATCGTCATTTACTCTGCGAAAGAAAACATACAATGCTTATATATGCTCACAAGATACCTACCATTTCACGCTAGGTATTCTGTGAGCCCGTGGTATCACTTCGGACGAGCCGACCCAATTATTACATCATCATATGCTTCAGCGTGGCTCTCCCACGGATGCGACATTATTAACATACTCGCCCGGCCACTATCAAGCCCTTCCAGAGACCGAATAAATAATAAATTAAATGATAATTGTCCGGGCCGGGATTCAAACCCAATACCTCTAACTTCATGGTACACTTCTAAAACCAATAAGCTATAAATCTCTCTTATCAAATAATAAACATAATTAAGTTTCTAGACAGTATACATATTTCAGACTATATAAAATGTGTTTTTATTAGTCCATTTGTCTTTGTTTCATAATAAGGCCACATATGTAACAAATGAAACCTAATGGCGGATATATGTCTAGTAAATACTATTTTATAATACATATTTTTAACAAGTGTAATATAATTATATAACGTGTCACGTTGTTTGCTCTCAATAGATTTTTAAACTACTGAACCGATTTTAAAACAATTTCAGCTTGAACGATAGTTTATCTATTAATGAATAATCGCAAATTTTTATGAATAATTTGTAAATTATCATTTCGATAACATTCTAACAGATGGAAGGAATTACCTTAAATGGATTAAATAAAAATCCAATGGAATATATAGAATATATGTAGGTGATACAAAGAGGTCATCTAGTTTATTATAAAATTTTACCAGTATTATAAGAAATGTAAATTAGAACACTTGTATGTTAATAAATGAAGGTATATCTATGTCGTTCTATCTTACAGAAAAAGAAAGTTGTGCTGTAAACAGACCCTCAGTTTCAACAAAGGGCTGAAGTTTCTTCTTTTCCTGAGTAGCCTCGGTTCGTAACTTGAACTAAGAGCGGTAATAAACAAAATTCACAAGATAATAAGGACAATAAAACCTTCGGGGTTGTTCGCTGCCGTCACGAGTTTATTTTAAAGAATATTTTATCACTTCTCACCGTGAAACTTTGAATCTGAAATTATGTTAATATTGAATAATTTTGTTGTATTTAATTATTTTAATTTCAAACGGACTGGTTACTTGATGCCTGCTTCAGTTTAATGGCAAATGTTGTTTTCCATACAGAGTTTGATTTTCCGATTTTAAATGGAGGTTAGAAAACACTGCCGTTCATTGTCAAGCGCGCCACAGTCTGCGCACTGGTTGTGTTACCGGCTTTTTACGACACTTAAGCGGCATTTTTAAAGGCCTCCAATATCCTCACTAACTCAGAGAAACACAGTAGAAGCACTGTTTCAAGTACAACTACCATTTCACGCTGAGTATTCTGTTAAGTTTTATTTCTATCTGTATATATTATGGAACTGACAACTGAACATTCTGTGAGCCTCTGATATCACTTACGACGACCCGGCCCAATTCGAGCGTCAGCATATGCTTCAGCATGGCTCTTCCGCGTGTTTACTTAATACCTATATTTATCTTGAAATATTTTTATAGATAAATATCTATTAGTATGCGAAAGGTGAAAAATTCCTAAAATATAATAGCCAATTTCTGAAATTCAAACAATGTCAATTGCAAAGGGTCACACAATCAAATTTTAGAGGCGTATTTGTTTTGATGAGACTACATTGGTATTCCAAGCACGTAGTTCGCACTAACATGCTTGTAGGGACAGATTAATATAATAATTATACCTAATTTGTAAATATATATTATTTATATTATATATTAATAACGTTTGAATCCTATATATAATTGTAATTATTATAAATATTTTTTAAACTAAAGTCCGCTGGAACTAGTGTATTAATTATGAAGTAAAAATTTAAGACGATTCATCTCGGTTTGTAAGATCCTATATTACGTATTTTGTAATAAAAAATATAAAACGCTTGCGATCTCTTGTATCGTCACCGTCACGTTACCATAAAGTCAAAAGTACTGAAATCGATCTCCGTTTTGGATAAAATTTGTATTTTGAAACAGTCCTTGTAGTTATTTACTGATTGAGTGACACTATATCGCACAAGCGGTGTAAAAACCCGGCAACACAACCGAAGCACGGGTTAAGGCGCAGTTGTCCATGGGCGGCGGTGATCTCATATCATATAGAAGAAATGCCTGATCGTTTTGAATCATTTCAATCACGCCAACTGTTTATTTCATGTTAGATGTAATATATGTTTTTTGTCGCTTATTTATCGTGTAACAATCTTCAAGGAGAATTTGTCAAAAGATTTCGGTCGTATAACATTTCCTTTACTACACAATACACCATTATAGAAAATATTTATGAATATCATTTACTTCTTTTACCTTTGTTAACTAAAATAGTTAACAAAGGTAAAAGAAGTGAGTCCCGTGGGAGAGTCATGCTGACGCACTAATTGTGCCGGCTTGTCCGAAATGAAACACGAGCTCACAGAATACTCAGCGTGAAACGGTACTTGTACTGTTTTTTGCAGAGTGTGTGAGGATATCGGAGGCCCTTAAAAGTGCCGCTTAAGTGGCGTAACAAGCCGGGAACACAATCCATGCGCGGAATTTGGCGCGGTTATCTATGCGGCGGTGTTCTCTTACCATATACGAGACCCAACTGCTCCGTTGTCCGCTTTATTATAAAAACGTAATTTTTTAACTATACCTACCTCTTTATGAGATAAAGATCCCGCCACGCGATGGAAAAACGATTTCACGAAGATCGCAGGCAATCGCTGGTTCCAGATCGCTCAAGATCGCAACAGGTGGGCGTCTTTGGGGGAGGCCTATGTCCAGCAGTGGACTTGAATAGGCTGATGATGATGATAATGATGACATAAAGGCTATTTTCGTGTATAATACATAATTAAGTATTTTATAGTTTGATTTCTTTATATTTGTAGATTAAATATTTTTTTGCATAATTCAAATAAGTACTTAGTTCCTTTAAGGTTGGGCTTTATTGAAGCTTGATATCTGTAATTTTTAATATCTGTAGATCTAGTAAGAGTTATTCTTGGAGTAATACCAATATTCTGAAGTTTGCTACAAAGTTTTTGTTCGATGATTTAACATTATTGTTATTTTTAAAAAATCTCTAGATCTAGTAATATTTATTCTTTGAGTAAAACTAATATTCTGAAGTTTGCTACAAAGTTTTTGTTCTATGATTTAACATTATTTTTATAAATACATTAATATCTTCACAAGTCACGATCAGATACGTCATTTCATATTTCATTCAAACTAGTACTAAAGCATCACAACTACAATAAAAAACTGACTTTGTATTTGTGAAACTAGACTTAAGATTTGTGAAATAAAGGCAGCCATGTAAATAAAAGAATTAATTTTAATGTTAATTTTTTGATGTCAATGTACAACCCTACCTAATATAAAGCCTTTAAAAACTCGTTTCACAGGGATTTTCAGTGACAATGGATTAAGAATTCATAAAAAGGGTCTCTCTGTACGAGAGCAAACATTTGATGAAAATGAAAATTTTTTTAATACAAAGCTCCAAAGGTTTTTCAATATTACAACGATTACATGCCTTTGGTTTTGCCTAAAATTTGAATAAAGTCTTAACTAGCTTACTGAATTTTTTACCGACCAATGATCATTAAATATAGGTTACCAAGTTAATTTTTAAAAATAACGAATACTAAAGATATCTATAAATTACACAAAATAATATGAATTTATAAAACAGTACTGGGCCCAGCCGACATGGTCTTATCGGGTTCGCCACCTACCAGGTCCAATTCAGAATCCTCAGTGATCTTTGTTCCAACCAAACCCGAAAAAACGATATAATATATATATTTTTTATTTTTTTATTGGCTTGTTTTAACTTTTTGGAACGTCTCCACTAACACTTGAACTTTATGGTATGGGATTAAAGTTCAAATTGACTTCTAAGTTTTTATATTTCAACGTTTTTATGGAAATATAGAAATGTGACGTTGTTAGATTTTTAAGTTTTAAGACAATTTTTTTCAAATTTTCTATTTAAGAACCATCCTCGTACTCCGCCAATAAAAATCAAGTTAGACTGCAATCCCGTTATATATTTCGTCTCAAGTACTTGAACACCCGTCACTTTCTTCTCGAACCACCTATGTTAAATTTAAATTAAGTGGAACATAAATCACTAAGTTTTTATTTCTACAAATCTTAAAATAATACAAACTAATCAAATAACCACAGAGAAGGACAAGGCAAGATTATTCTTTGACGTCCTTTAGCTGGTATGATTTTAACATGACGAATAAAAATATAACCATTAAATTATTTTTCGTTTCCTAAAATGCTTTGTTTTTAAATTCCTTTTGGTTTGCCTAAATATAATAAACTTAACATTACCTCTGTAAAGAATATGCCTTGTTGAGTTGGTAATGTGAATTGTATTGTAGACAAAGTATAAATTATATTACAATTTAGATCATATCATAAAATGTAAATAATTATATTCGTAAATAATATTTTTGTTGATATTTTATCGACATTACAAGATGTAAACTACTATAGGGAATTGTTTTCAAAGTGTAAGTAAGTCCCTGTCAAAACTATTTCAAGAATCTATTAGTTAAGGCGAGAGTTCTGAACGTTAGTTTCAATATTATAATTAGTGTTTCGCACACATAATATACCTACCTACCTTTGACGACGGCATTGTTTAATATAGTTAAGAGAAGATTATACTTATTATTTTTAAATATATCAATATTTGAAATACAAAAAACAAATATTTCTGCATTTTATAGGAGAAAATCAATTATTACGCTGATAAGTTTAAACTTTAAAGTGTGGAAGTCTATTTACCAATGTTTTATAAACGTTTTTCCTTCCTATTCAAAAACTTTGATAGACGCGTGTTCGAAAGGAAAAACGCAACATTTATAGTCTTTTATGGAAACAGTAGCAGATGAGTATAATTCCCACGTAGGATAAGCGGTTCTCCACCCATTAACACTTCTAGCCCTCGCGGGGTCGCGGTTGCATTACCAAGTCTATAAAAACTGTAAATATTATAAATTTTTTAATATAATATTTTTTGTGACTACTTTTAAGTATGTAAATAACGGAAATTATAATTATATGTTTCACAATTATGTAGCGATACGTACAAAAACAGATAATACATTTTAATTAAAAAACAAGCATTACTTTCATTATTTCTATTCCTTCTTCAGCCAAACTTATAGAATAATAAATATATTTTTATTAGGATTAAGTTTTAAACATAGTATAATCATAAGATTATATTGGCAGTTGATATTCTTGTAGTAAAATTCATTAGTACCAGTATAGCGCTTTACACAAACAAACTGATTTGCATGTATAATAGGTAAACTTGGATAACGGGATGGCGGATGGGATAGGCTTACATAATATAGAGGCAAAGTTAAAGGTTCTATGAAAACAAGATAACTAGGTGCGTCCGGGATGAAACTACAAAATATCTCTCCAGTTACTTTTGATGTTTTGATCGTGTTTCAATTCACCGGCTGTTAGACGAAAGGTGAGACCCCTATTTATCATTTGCAATATTTAATTTTTTTCCATAATAATGAATTTTTCCTCGTAATATTTAATTTTTTATATAAGTAGTTGAAGGTTCAAATTTAACAAGAAATTGCATTTACACATTTTTAACACACCACCATTTTGTGGAACTACAGTTAGGATCCATGAAAAAAAATCATACCTTATCATGAATGGTCGGCAATGCACATGCGACCCAACTTACCCAACTGAGGGTTATATCATCATCAGCCCATTCAAGTCCACTGCTGGACATAAGCCTTCCCCAAAGACCCATGGACAACCGCGCCACAGTCCGCGCATTGGTTGTGTTGCTAGTTTTTTACGCTATTTAAGCGGCAATTTTAAGGGCCACCGATATCTCACTCAGCGAAACACCGTAAAAGTACTGCTTCACATTGAGCATTCTGTGTTCCCATGGTATCAGTTCGGTCGAGCCCGCCCATTTAGTGCATCCGCATATGCTTCAGCATGGCTCTCCCACAGGTGAACTCTCTTATTATATATTTAAAAAAACACATCGAAAATTTAACCGAAAATTTAATTTCATAGAGATAATATAGTATTTTTTCCAACATTCTAAATCTGCATACCTAACATTTAAAAAAACATGCTCACGAGAGGCAAATATTAAGAATATTCTTATATTATCATTTTCATCAAACAAGGTTTCATATATTATGTCTCAAGAGTCCAAACCTTATGGCCAAATAGGCGCGCGTAGCCTAATTTTTTATGCAATGTGTAATGCTAACATTAAATGAAATGAGAGCCTATTTTTTTCAAGTCTATGGACAATTCTTAAATTATTTTATTAGCATCATGAAATTAGAATTATTATTTTACGTTTCTATTAAAACAAACAAGTATTTTATATATTTGTGTCGCCAGTCGACGTTGTAATTTCCTGTTCGTTACCGACATTAAGATTACTTAAGTTTGAATTTTTCAATATATCAATCAATTATAGACTTACAAATACAGTGTTAACTCTATATAACGACACTGAAGGTACTTATAGCGTTATAAAGAGTTGTCGTTAAATGGAGAGAAGAAAAGGTCGATGGAAGACAAGCTAAACCAACTAAAGCCAATTGATTTCGACGCTTTAGGGAGTTTGTCGTAAAATCGAGGGACGTTACATAGAGTTTACTCTGTATATGCTGCCTAGAGAGATATTTATCCAAATGCAGAGGTATTTACAAACCAATACGACTTGGGGACCTTAAAAAAAGAGCGTTCCTTTCTCTAAAAAGCCAACAACCCTCGGCCCAACTAGAGTTGAGGCTGTCCTTGGGCGAAACACTTCTAATTTGATTTCATTTTCATAAAAAACCCTATTTTTTACAGGAAGAAAGGATAATGAAAATAATAATTACAATACTTGATCAAGTATAAGATACTGTACAATATTATTTTAAAATAATACATCTGTCTCTTGAATCCCTCATTACTGAGACTATAAGTCCTCATTTAGAGACTTTTTCATAAAAACTATCACCAAAATTCTACAAACAATATATAAAAATAAGGTCCAAATTTACAAGAATCCTTTTTTACACGTACGCGAGGAACTAAATTATCTACATATTTCGTGAGGAAATATTTTTCCATTCTTAACAACAATAATAAATATATTTGTCAAGGAAAATATGAGTGCTTTGGTGGCTGAAGGTTTTCGATTTCCCTTTTAAATTAAAATGGGAAAGTAAGTCCCAAAAGGTTCTCAGTATCTACGAATAGAAATGCTTTATTAGTTTACTCGAATGATTGTTCTGAATAATGAACAGGGTAGATATGTACAAGTTATAAGCTAAAGCTTACTATTGCCTTTATATTCCATATACGACACAAAGCGAACGTAAAAAGCAAATGTAAAAGCAGTAAAAACCAACCGATTCTTAACATCTTTAATTATTTTAAAGTAAAGAGAGAAAAAAAGATTTAAGTATTTTAAAAAATCGCGTTACTAATTCATTAAGACATATATTAAGCCATATAACATTATATAACATTCAAACTCGCATTTCAATCAACACATATGATATAACTTTTATTGTATAGCGGGACATAGAGAAGAGAGGTCTTCCCAGTGGTAAGAAATCTCCACCGCCCATGAGATTCCAAATCACGCTTTAGTTGTGTTGCCGGCTTATTACGCCGCTTGGGCGGTATAATTTCACGGCCTCATTCTCCTCACTCCTTGTATATCTGTCTAACATCTATGCTTTACAGTTTTAAAGGTACAGTTTAATATATTCTTTAAAATCAAAATGTCGTATTTAAAATAACACCAATAAAAAAACTTAAATTAATGAAATCTGAGAATCTTTAGGTAAACTAATAGATAGATACAGAAAAATACCTGTACCTGTAATAAAATTAAAAAAGCTTTGGAATGTTTGTCCCAAGCCACCCTGGGGCTTACAGAATTTCAATTAGAGTACTGACTGACTTATAAATATTTGAATAAATTTACTTTAGACGCTATACCAGTTAAACCAGGTCAAACGTGGGAGAGCCATGCTGAAGCATATGCGGGCGCACTAATTGGGCCGGCTCGTCCGAAGTGATACCACGGGCTCACAGAATACTCAACGTGAAAGGGTTCTTGTACTGTGTTTCGCTGAGTGAGTGAGGATATCGGAGGCCCTTAATATGCCTCTTGAGTGGCGTGAAAAGCCGCCAACACCACCAATTCGCGGACTGTGGCGTGGTTGTCCATGGGTGGCGGTGTTCTCTTACCATATAAGCTCCGTTGAAGCATCTGCTCCGTGGTCCGCTATACTATAAAAAAACGCACCTGAATTATAAATAGAAAGAAAAAGAACTTAATATTACACAACAAGAACTTCCCATTGCTTAGCTCTTCTGGAGACTGTAATGGCGGATTCCACGTCACGTTGAGTGCTCCCAAAGTAAATTACTAATGATATCTTTTATCTCTGTGTTTTTGTTACTCGCGAATAAAAATTAAGTTTATGTATAAGAAATGACATGGAAAATATATTAAGTAAATTAAATTAAAGTATGTATTTTTAAAAAAGGCTGCCAATAAGAGGACAAACAAATTGAAATATCCTAACATTATATTAGTATTTGCAAAGTGGAAATTTTATTCTCTTTTGAAGTTTATATATAATAATAAATTTATTGGTTTTTTCCAGACACTTTCACTCAGAGTTTTGTGTACTGTATAAGTTAAAGTTAAAGTGACCTATATTAACAATTCTCAACACAGTCAAACCATAAACAAATTAAAGGCACAAGAGATAAATTCTCCCTTAATCTCCTTAAATCCACCTAATTTACAATTTTATTTAGATTTGAATTAGCTGCATAGCGCAGACTAATGTACAGAGATTTATCTATGGTACAATGAAGTGGCCACAATTATTTTTATAGAGCAAAAATAAAAATCTTATTTCTGCATTCAAGGTTAAAACAATCTATAGCAAAACCTCGTTCGATAAATTTATTCAGTAAAGTATATTTGTAATGAATATTATATAACATTGTATAATTTTCTTTACAATAATGATGCCATATACAAAGTTGAAAACTAGGCAATTTTTTTTTAAATTGGGAGACAGTAATAAGCAAAAGGCTCATCTTTAAAAATAGGATGTGGTCCACCCATGGACACCCCTAGCCACAGCAGCGTCGCAGGTATATTGCCTGCATTTTATGGATACGTAAGCTGTTTTTTTTTTGTAATTCGTCTTGGTTTGGAAACACCCCCGCATGAAGCCAACTTCACACAAAAGAACAGACAGTGGACCAAGTCCTTTTTGAATAGTAGTTCCTTATAAGCAAAATCAACAAAAAAATATAAAATTAATGACATTTAAATATGGTAGTTGTGAGTTGAAACATATAATAAATAGAAATGTAGGTAATCTGTGTAAACCATAGATAAACCCGGTCTTACGGCCATTATTGTTGCTTCAACTCGTTTAAATCAATTTTATAAAGAAAGCTTAGTCCATAACAATTCGACGATCTCTTCAGAGACCGACCGGTTGCATTTATTTATACAAGCTTCCGGTACTCCAGAGCCCACACTCATTTCAGATAGCGTCACTCACGCGTCTGCCATGCAATAAGTATTTTCAATGCGGCCACGAAACAAGAAACTATTCTTGTCTAGAAAAAAATCATCAGTCATGATCAATATTTGGATTTTAATTGTCCATTTTTATTATTTGTTAACATTTTTAAATTTATTCAAAAGAATTTAGCCATATAAAACTAAGCATAGACTAGTTCCATGTTATTTATTCGTAATCAATAGATAACTATTACTTATGTGAAATATTTAACACGCAAGAAACTAACAACTTTCGCTTTTAGGAATATTCGCCTTCAAATAAACTTCTAAAAGTTATGCAATTAAATATTCTGAATGTGTATTAGCGTCTGATACAATTAATATAAATTTATTTATAATATATACATTTTATACATAATATAGATGATAATAGGATATACCCTGATGATAAGAGGTGATGTCCGTTGGTGGACAAACGGATACTTTGTCGTTATAGGTCCTATGTTTATATTTTTAATTATACCAAATAACATTTTAAGTTTCATTACACGACTACGTTATCATGACATGAACTAGGAATGGGCTGTCTGAAAAATATAAGTTGGTTTATAATATTATTTTTATTTCAAATATTTGATTTCTTTAAAGATTCTATATATTTATTTATATGTAACATAAACCTAAAAGCTAAAATAAGAAACTTAAGTATGATATAAACTAATTTTTCTGTGTTTTGTATCGTTGTTTTCCGTTTCCGTGGGTTTAATAGCCAATGATGGAGGTAAGTACAATTTATTTAAGCACCGAATACGAGTTGACGTGAAAGAATTCCTTTAAAGATAACTGAGATTGTTCTGGAAGTTGTTTAGATGTTTTTTATTCCTTTATTAGCTTGAAACTTATGCTGTATTTATAGCAATGAAACCTTTTTTTGTATTAAAATATAAATTCATATTTCTTATGTTTCTAATGATATACTGTCAAAATAAATTTTGAGCTTACTTTATATTGTTATGTATCTAGATCATTTACAGCATGTTTCAAAAGAATAAAATAATAAAATTAAGTCCGTAGCTACAATTAATAAAATGAGCGATTTTCAATCATTTTAATACCAATTAAAATCGTATTCCTACCTTCGTTCATTATTTAAAATTATAATGAAAATATAATATTACTAGTGGACTCGGCAGACGTCGCCCTACATGAAACTTCATCTATAGTGTCCGACTTACGGGAATTGTAATATTATATAATTAAACATTCTCAGCATGTGTATTGAATGTATGAAAGAGTAACAACATCCAGACGGATAACTGATTTATAAATTTTCATCTTTATAAAGTTAGTGGGTATTTGGGCATCATTGAGAACTGCGCAATTTAAACTTATCTTCTATCGAGCAAGGCTCCATATATCTTTCAAGGACAAAATTTTAAGACAGGAGGAGGGAGGACATTAATTTTCAAACTGTCCCGAACATATTTCTACGATATTCTTAATGTAATATTCTACTAAATTTTCACTGGTATATAGGTATGAGTTAATGTTTAAAACAACCGCTTTATTCCAAATTTTTTGACGTTTTCATTATTTGATACATGTTTTTGATATACGTAATTTGTAAACTGTAGTACACCAAGCAGTAATTTTTTTGGATATAGCGAACCACAAATCAGGTTGTCCCATATAGTAAGAGAATACCGCCGGTCTTGGACAACCGCGCTACAGTCTGCGGTTTGTTTGGTTTTTTTTAACATCATTTAAACGGTATTTTTAAGGGCTCACTCATTTAGCGAAACACATTAGAAGCACCGTTTCAAGTACAACAACTATTTCACGCAGAGTATTCTGCGAGAGCGTGGTATCACTTTGGACGAGCCGGCACAATAAGTGTGTCCGCATAGCTCTCCCACGGATGCAAAAATATAAAATAGAATAAAAATTACCAAACAATTTTTTTTTATTTAATTGATAGTGAACAAGCAGGAGGCTCACCTAAGGCAAGCGGTCCTCCGCCCATGGACACCCCCAGCCCTTGCAGAGGCGAGGGTGCGTTGCGGTCTTTACGGAATGTGTACGCTCTTTTATTGAAGGTCCCCAAGTCGTATTGGTTTGAAAATACCCTTGCTAGGAGCTTAAAAAAAACGCTCAGTTATGGAACGATAAACATCGAGGTGAAAGCGATGAAACTTTGCATTCTGTTTAGAAGTTTGATGGTGAAATTCAACAAAAATAAATTTTATTACATGGTTAAGCAGTGGTAAGGTTCATCAAGCATGGTTAAGGTTCCAGCAGTGGATTTAGATGGGCTGATGATGATGATGATGATGACATGGTTAAACGTCTAGATACTTAACTATGCATGATGTTTATGCTTATGCAAAAGTAAATATATGCCCATTTATAAACAAATTAATTTCAAGTTGAACTACAACAAGAATTAAAATGAAGTGACATTATGTCTCTCATAATTGTTCATTTCTTACTTCTATTTCGACATGGAAGTTGAGACTGTGTGTCTTCCTTGTTAAGTACCTAGTTATAAAGTCAGGGCGGCAACATATTAACTGGCGACAAAATTTCAAAACAAATAAAGCAGGAAATTTTATCTGTCTAGACTGGTAGACTCTTTCAGATTGCTACTGCGTTAACGTATGTAATTTATGGTACTTTTTTACTATAAAATTTACATCTGTAGCGAACTTACAGCGAAATTTTATATTAAATGGTTATTTTTATTGTAAATATTAACTTATGTTTTATGATATTATTATAATCCTAATTATTAATTCATCTATATTTATATATATATGATGCCATGTATTTATACATTAGTAACAAAAAAATACTTCTTAATTTAACTTTAGCCGCGTTCCTTGCTCATCACTTTTAACGAAATTTCACATTATTTTCATTATTGAGTCATTTTATGTAGTGATATTATAATGAATTAAAACAGAATTTATGACATACATAAATTATTTTTTTTCATACACAAGTGTATATAGATCGTTCATGAATGCCAGTTATTTCTTAAATTTATATGAATACAAATATATATATTACTAATTAGATCTTTTAAGTTATTTTTGTAATAGTTATGCTTATAATAAATCTTGAATGTTAGGAAGAAAAATATTAAAAATATAATTTATCAAAAATTACAAAACATATCTAAGACATCACCTGAGACATCACGCTTTTTGTCTTTTCCTTCGCTATTCAAATAAATTTTTGACAACGTCCCCACATTCAGTTGTTGTGAAAGCACCAGCTCCTCAACACTAAGTTTGAATTAAGCACCGTTAAGTTTTCTCATATGTATTTTAGTACGGAAATTAGTACATTCAAGTTTCGTATCGTTTACGTAATACGTACCGTTAACTGTTTTAGTTTCGGTGAAATGAGTGTCGACTTTACTGTGTCAACTAGAACAGGGCAAACTAAATTTAAAATCACATAGAAATGCAGGCTTCTTTCATATGTACGAAAATATAACTTTTTGAATTTAGTCATTTCATTATTGTTTATTTTAAATTATTCACTTTTCATCATTCGAAATGGCAATTACTATATTGCTAGCTCTTGTACCTTCATGATAGAATCTTCTAAAGCAATTTTATATGTATTACAGTTCGTTATTCAGCCAAATCCTGTCACAGATATGGCTGTATAATGCTTATTGGGTACGATCGCTGAATCAGACCGTATGTATTATATAGGGAGTTTGTGAAATAAGAAGTCGAAGCCTGCACGCACTTTCCCTTATTCTACTAAACGTTACAACATACAAGTAAATGCAATATATATACGTCCGTCTGGTGCAACTATCAAAAATGTTATCATTTATCGCTTATGACAATTTTCACTCTAAAGTTTTATACATTTCAAGTTTTAAAAGTTTCAATAATTCCAAACAAGCTATTGATATAATAAAACAAATTCTTTAACATAAAACAAAACAAATCTGTACATAAAAGATTGCTATAAACCTTTGTACAAGCGGAGAACAAGGATAAACATTCGCCGCCATAACTTTTGACAAGCACTTGTGTTCGAACTTTTTAACGCGACGTATTGTCCACGACAATGCTTATACCAATCACAACAACAAATAATTTAAATAAATATTTTTAAAAGAATTGCTTCAATAAATTTAAATAAAGTAGTGCTCAATAGTGCGTAGTGTAGTAATACTTCACTTCTTGCCATCACTTGCAACTCTTAAAATCGCAAAGTCAGCCTTATTTGGAGTACTGCTTCCACATCCGGGCGGCAGCTCCCAAATATCAAGTTCTTCCTCTAGATCACATTCAGCGTATAGCCGCTCCAAGACCAGATCCTTTTTATTGTATTTATGACGGGTATCTTATGAAGATTGTGATGTTGATGCATTAGAGGAAAGAAGAAATGGTCAAAGACAATAATGAACTGGTTCACAAGATATAAGAAAACAAGGCAGACCACATAGATGATGGGTGGATGACATTAAAGCCTTAGCAGAAGGCACATGGACGAGAACCGCGAGAAAGTTGGAGGAGGCCTTTGTCAAAAGTGTCATACAGACAGGATTGTCGATAGAGAGTTGTTCAGCGTAGATTTCAAAAGAAAAAAACGATACATACTGCAAATGAAATACTGTCTGAAATAAAGGCTATTATATTCTGAAGACCTGTTGGAATTAATACCTGTAGCTGAATTTCATCATCGAACATCTGCCTAGATTAGAATCTTTCCGATTACAAAGGTTCTTCCAAATCCAGTCGTTGTTTGTTGTTCCCCAACTGAATGTTCTTGGAAGCAGCTGCCTGGAAAGGTATTTTCAATACAATTATATAACAAAACCAATACGATTCTAAAAAAGACCTATCTCTAAAAGTCCAGCAGTGCACCCACCGCGCAGCATGGGCTAGAGGTGTCCATGGGCGGAGAATTCTCCTCGGAGGATTTCCTCGTTGAGCCTCTTTCTCGTTTGGTTCCCAGTTTTCATAAAAAAATAAACCATTGCTTATACAATACAAGTAAATTAATGCAAATACTGCAATTTCCGGTGGGGATTATTTTATTATTATTGTTTGGAACTCTAAGTTAATGAACCTAAGCGGTGGGAAATGCTTCCGTAATTGCATATTACATAAAATATTAAATACTAGTATTTTGTTACTTAAACGTATTTTTTTATTTATATAATATTGTATCAATTATTATTTTTTTAGTTATATATTATTTTTTATATATACAGTTTATAATAAGAAATATCAAAGAGTATGTAGATGTCTTTTTATTGATATATTACTGAATACTAACAAATTTTAAACAACTTTTGTTTTTAAACACCATAAATTTATTAAATACGTCGCATGCCATACGAGACTCGATAACAGGAAAATATTCATAAAATTTCAATCTTTTCATTAATACGTGGCCTGGTTTTAAAATAGCATACTTATCGAGATAATGATGACATTAAAATCAGCGCCATTGTATCCACTAGTTAGGCAAATTAGCTTGAAAAGTGGCAAATTACCAAACGAATATCAATTACATATTGTATTTTCGGTTATCAATAATTCCGGCCAAATGAATGAATACTGACGACCATTGGCGATGTTTTAATGCGTTTGAATAATAGCTTCATTAGCTATTAGTATGAGAATATTGCAATATGTATATATTTTAATATTAATTCACAGTTTTAAATAATTTTATTTTAACTATAAAATAAGAATGAAACACTGAAAAATAATAAAAAATCTTTTCAATGGAAATATCCAACACTACAAATTGGCAGTTAAATGTAACAAAAATATCTTTTCATTTGTTTTCAAACGGAAGGTAGTAATGAAATATAAATATTGTGAATGTGATAGCCGGAACAAATATATAACTTATATTATAAATCAATAAAATTGTAGTTGATATGTTAACAAAATATTTGTTTATTTTAAATATATTGAAATATATAAAATATTGATTTTTTTAGGGTTTAATTAAATATTAAGGGTTACATACAGTGAAACATTTTTTTAAATTACAAACATGTAAACATAGAAATGACATTAGTTTACTCCTTAATAATTTTAATATAAGTTTGAACAATTTAATTTCACTCTGTATCGCCATTACTATCGGCGTTTTATTACTATTATTTTTTCGACTTCTATTACTGGCGGTCACAATTATGCCAGGATTTATTGCGTCATACTGATAGCGCTAGGCACGTCGAAAATCAAATGGAGAAATACTAATTTCTTTACATATACATAAAAAAGTAGGATATCTATTCACTTTACATGATATGGTATGGTTCTCATATTATTTTAAACAGACGAGGAAACCTTACGACAAAGTTGTAAGAGCTTAATGCAATGCTAAGTAATAGGAAAACTGCACCACTACTTGGAAAACTCTTTCCCATTAAGAACTAAGACTTACGATAAATTCAATTCAGGAAATAATTAAATTATTAAAGTTCAGCACTAAATTTGTACGAATTCAGCAGTTATCAGATCAAATTCAATTGGATCTGGCTCTCCGCAAGCACAAACGCATAAATCACTCAGTTACAAAGCAATAAATACGGATTGTGGCTAATACAACCGTTCCGAACGTTGTACGATCCAGCCTTTTATTGAGATCTATTGATGCGATTCTAGTCTAAATCGTATGATAGTGATTTTAACATTCAAAATAATGTATGTTAGACACAGCTCTAATATATACATCAGTCTCTCAATAGTGGATTCCAAAACAAAGGTTCGTATAAACAGAGACAATTTTTATATATCTGGTTTATAAATGGCGACAGAATAGTTGATTAAAAGATAAAATATGTTTTATTTTGTTAAATAAAGCAAGTTTTAGTGTATATTGAATATTTTGAACATTTTTTATTATATAACAGACAATGGGACAGGCTCTTCATTGTAATAGATCCGCGCTTTTTGCTAAGCGGTATAATTTAGTGATATGCAGTACAACTACAATCACGCGTGTATTCTTTCAGCTCGTGGTATCCTTCCGGATGAGACTGTCCAATATGTACGACAGTATATACTTGAGCAAGGCTCTATTATGGCACAGAATACGTATTAGTACAAGTTCAAGGCAATACACTTCTTAATCTTGTTTTTGCCACTGGAATCATTAAAAATAAATGTAAGAAAATGAAAATATTCTATCTATACAGATGTATTTTTAAATAACTGATAACATTTCATTAGTTTACTAAAAGGTTATTTCCTACTCTTGTTTGCATATAAGCTTAAAAGTTATCATTGCATCTGCGTTCTGGCGATACCCATTACACAGTCCGTGTAATATTATATTCTCTTTAATATTTTAAATTTAACTCAAATGAAGAAAAATTTCGACATAAAATTGTATGTTATTTATTTAATTGCTTATTTGGTGAAACGAAAATACATATTCGAACTTATAATTTGAGTATATAATATAGGAATAAAAATATCGGTAAATGAACTTTACAATTGGGAAAAATTATATAGATTGTAAAAATCATAAAGAAGCTTTTTGTATAAAATGTTATCTTTATGTTTTTCATTGTTATAAAAATATTTAAAGTGTCATGAAATCTTCTACAAACAAGAGTTTTCTCGTAAACTTGACCATGTATTAAGCACTTCAGGCGTGGCATTTAGCTGTATGTTATGAGGCCATTAAACCTTTTATTGGGGTGACAACGCTTTTACAATTAAATCCCTCAATCTTACGAATATAAGATTTACTAATACTCTTTAGAATTACCAATCCATTGTCGATATTCGAATCAAGTTTATGTTTTTCGCGTCCTGAATAAATCTGGTTAGATATTTAAATCATGTTTTTATGTCGCTTAAGCGGCTAGCTTAAACAGCAACTTAGTGAGACTCTACTGGAGAAAACTCAGAAAAATAATGTAGACCTGCTATTTCAGGCTGGTATTCTATAAGACCGTGGTATACTGACGCAGTTGCTCCAAATAGTACCACAGCATTAGCGGCAGAGTGTGTCGCCCAGTCACTGTACATTTCCAAATACTAAATATAATTCCTAAATTCTATTCAGACCGAGCATCAAACTCGCTACGCATGATGTCACGGTAGCTGACAAGATTTCTTGCTCTCCATAACTCATCTTTGCACGCGCGTTACAGAAAAACTGCCTGAGCAAAATAAGATCTGAGACAAGTTTTGTCTTGCCTCAGTAAATCGAAATAAAATTCATCATCAACCCCCTTATACGAATGTTATGTAATGCTATTACTGTCTTTTGATAATTATTTGTAAATGTTCAAGTTTTCAAATGCAGTTTAAATATAAATTATATTATGTTTTTTCTAGTTAATCCATGATAAATGTATTTATTGATATTTTATTTTTAATAGTGTATTCTTTTCTAGAATTAAGTACAATACAGGTTATGTATCTGGCCAGCGCAGTACACATCAAATGTTTCCCGTTTCAATCACACAGCTATAGCCCGCATCCAGTTTGTCAAATTACCATAATAATGATAAATGTATCATTTATTATCTCAACTATGCATGCGAGAATTTCAACATTCCCATAATATTTGGTAACAATAATAACTCACAATGTTTTCGCAATTCCCGTTTACAACTGACACTTATTGAGAGATCCCTCGCTAAATTTAATCTGATAGTACTTAGAAACACTCATTAAACTTTAGCCACTACTGGAATAATAACTTCATTATACTTCCCAACTCTCATTGTTTTATCATAATGTAACAGTGTATTCGGGATTCTTTTAATTACCACTAAGTTTTATCTACATTTACGCATGTACTTTCATAAACAGGTATTGTTTCGCAAACGATTATACTTTTGTATATTTGTATACTTTTGCTTATTGTTGTGAATCTAAAACGAAAACCAGTATGTATATATTCAAGTTAAATTAATATTATGCATCGGCATATGTCAATTCGGAATCGTTAAATTTGTCGGGAGAAAAGTGGATATTGATTCGATTGTCTCGATATTTGGAGTAAAACTAACTCTACCAATAATTTTACTTGTATATATATTTATATAATTATGTTGATTAAATAGTTTTTTTTATTTTATTTTATAGTAGACAACAGAGCAGGCGGCTCAGGACGCCAATCGACAACCGCACCTACAGCACCTTTACAGCTTAACTCGGTCTGGGGGCGATGGATTTGAATTGGTTTTAGCGGCTACTAGTGCAAGGACGTTTTCTGCGAGACACGAAACTCGGGTTGGGCCGTCGCGGGGTCATGGTCAGCCGGCCGGAACCTAGTCCGCATCTAGCTTGTATTACTGGATTTTTATAAGCCACTTAAGCGGTATGACTCTCAAAGGCTTAACGGGTTTCAGGTATAACTCTCACTCAATGAAAAACAGCTCTTCCATAGGCCGACAAAATTGTAATTTTTAATCAAACCAGTGATAGAACTCGGTACCGCTGCACTTCATAGTAGCTTATAAACCTGCTCCATTAGACTCTTAAAATTTTATATCCAAAGCTGCAATTTCTAGACATGCATTTCGTGTTAACGTGATATAAAATCAAAGATATCGTCGGCTTTGTTTTACTTGTAACGCGGTAGATCGTATCTACATAGTTATTTTAATCTGTACATTATAATAGTGTTGGTTTAATTAACACGTTCCGCATAATTAACGATCCTTCAAGATATTCAAATGGCTTATCAACGACCTCGAAAAATATTACTTTTAATACTGCAATAACTCTTGATGAGAGAAAACTTTAGCTTCTGCTTCTCTCATAATTCTCTTGGCACGAATAAAAGGCCGGCAGCGCACCCGCAGTTCTGCAAGGGCTAGGGGTGTCCATGGGCGGAGGACCGCCTGCCCTAGGTGAGCCTCTTGCTCGTTTGCCAAAATTTAAATTAAAAATTAGCAATGATTCATTGATTTAAATATTTTTTACAAACATCTATCCATACATAATCAGTTTTTTTGTTTACTCTTGTTAATAGACTGATTAAAATAGATATTAAGTTCTTAATTTATGAAGATTATTTACAACTAAGCTTATGGAATTTATTCACAAATTTAAGTTGGATTCATCAACAAAACTTGTCAATATTCAACAAGTTTTATCAACAAACACTAAGTGCCGTTTGATGCTTAATCCTCTTTACATCAAAGCTGAATCAAAACTTAAGGTATTCATTAGTAAATATCGTTTCGTAATGGTGCCTGAGTTATCTCATGATGATGAGGGACTTAAAGGAATAGATACGCTCTTTTTTAAAGATCTTTTTTATATAGAAACGGTGGCTAACGAGTCGAATAAGCGGTCCTCCGCCCATGGAGACCTAGCCCTTGCAGAGCCACTGGTGCGTTGCCAGCTTTTAAGGAATGTTTACGCTCTTTTCTTGAAGGTCCGCAAGTCGTATTGGTTTGAAGATACCCTTGCTGGCAGCTGATTCCACAGAATAGTGGTGCACGATACAAAATACCTTACTAACTTACAGTTGTCGAACGACAAACATCGAGGTGATATCGTTAAAACTTTGAAATTATTAACTTAAACTCAATTGTTAACAGCATAAATACTGAAAATTATAAGCCTCAAAGTTCCCATTACTATATAGAACAATCTGTATCTAATTTACTGTTAATTCTGTTACCAGCGGGTATCTTAGACCAAAGTTACATATTATCACAAGAATTGAGTCTTATACTACGCGACCCGAGTGATCAACTGTGATAAGGTGTTCTTACTGTGATAAATCTATTTTAATTAATTTATGATCAAAGTTTACATGAAACTTTAAGAGCACAGTTTACGTAGACGTGACTGAATGATGTATGTTGAGAATATGTAGGCTCTAATAGAAACCGTTACCATTATGGCTGCCCTAAAAGCTATTTCTTGTCGCTAATATGGAGCGAAGTGCAATTCAAGAGTTACGGCGAATAATATGCAGTTGCATCTACAAAATACACATCTCACATTATACTCAGCGTGAAACGGTACTTGTAATGTGTTTCGCAGTGATTGAGGATATCGGAGGCCCTTAAAAGAGCCCTTAAGCGGCGTAAAACCGGCAACACAACCAATTCTCGGTCTGTGGCGAGGTTGTTCATGGGCGGCGATGTTCTCTTACCATATAAGAAACCCACGTGCTCCGTTTTCCGCTATAGAATAAACAGATTTTAAAGATAATATTATTGAATAACAACAAATAAATTTTCTTATAAATGTATATTTAAGTTTGTTACATATTACATACTATTGCTAAAATAATTCTAATATGTATAATTAAACCACTAAATTATTATTTGTAATATGAATATAGTAAAATTTTATATGTAAAATGTTCATTACAGTTTTTGTAATTGATTAAATATATCAATTTACAATTATTATTCAAACAATGTCACATTCTTTATTGAATCTGCTTAAACGATTGTCTGACAAGTCAATTATTTTTTGACTTTTTATAATAATTCTATTAAAAATCATCATTTATTACTTGTTACTTGCACTCCATAAGCAATATGTAGTTTAAAATCTAATCCAGGCATACGCCTAGCAATCTTACTTGATACAAACTTAATCCACTGTTAATTTCACTCACTTCACACCAGCGATTGAATTCCAAGTTTATGACAGAACTCTGCGTTATTAATGCAAAGTATTTTAACAGACGTTCATATCATTCAATTATAAATAAAAACGCTTGTACAAATCCGTAAAAACAAAAACATGACATTACTGTACTACTTAAGCTAATATGAGTGGGAATTTCTCAGTTTAAAATATAGACAATATGTCTTTGCCCGTTCGAGAGCCCTGCTGAAACATTTGCTGATGCACTAATTGGCCCGGCTCGTCCGAAGTGATACCACGAGCTCACAGAATACTCAGAGTGAGTGAGGATATCAGAGGCCC
>DWCF01002900.1:0-21840 GCA_018230265.1 Delias oraia | reverse complement strand
TTCTTCCCCATCGGTTGTCGGTTCGTCGAGCGATGTGGCCAGCCCATTGCCACTTCAACTTACTAATACGGCGGGCAATGTCGGTTACTTTGGTTCGGCTGCGGATAACCTCATTTCTCATCTCGCAGCGAGACAGCTTCTTCAGCGGTTATGTATTAGGTTCGTTTTATTCGTACCGTTTTATTATTAACATAAACTACTCCCTTAGCTTTCTTTTTTAATTTTAATTGAACCCCACGACAACCTGAATGATTGATGAAGAATCAACAAAATAACGTCTTGATTTCCAACTTAAAAATTTACTTCTAACGCGTGGGTTTTTTATTATGTAAGTATTACTTTATTTATTATATATTTATTGATATTGATTATACGAGTATTGATATTATATATATATTGATTATTATCTGAGTTGATGTTTAATTTTTAATAAAAAGACACGGAAGCTATTTCATTATCAATAATTTTACTTATATATTATTTCATTAATATTTCAATAGAAAGTTTCATAAGAAGCAGACTATACCGAACCGCAAGAACGTGACGCTTCATATATTCACTATCGTTGCAGTGCAAGGCAACTAAGCTGTGGCAACTAAACTGCAGACGAATGCTTGCGGTGCAGAACCTATTGACACATGTAAAATATTGGAGATATCTAGTATATTCCTTAGTAGTAGATATTTACTCATTTCTATAAAGGCTTCGAAGATAGTTCGGATAAATAATATGATACATTTGATACGTCAGATAGGAATAAATGAAAAAAATAATGGGAATGAATGACAGTGGAACGACATTTTGAAAATCTATTTTTATATTTTAACCATATTAATATAATTATTGTATTATAAATTATGAAATGGAGTTATATGAAATAAAATTAATTATGAATAATATTCTCAACATTTGTTTCTTATCATCAAAAAAAAATTTTAAACTATTAAGAATAAGTTTCTAGAGTTGCCGGTTTTAAAAAATCTGTAGTAATTAAAATGCAGTTACGTGACATTCCAAATAGGAATTGTTTGAAAAATCTTTACCTATAAGAATAATGAGAACGCCGCCCGCCCTACAAATGACTATAAATTGGCCGTATGCTTCAGGCTCAAATCGTAGCCTAGCTTAGCAAGTCACGCGGTCCAATTTGGTAAAAAGCTACTCGTGCGGAGGTAATGCGCCTGTAACAATCCAATGGGCCCATTATATCAGAACTTCAAACGACTTTGTACAGGCAAGAAATATATTTTAATAGAAATTATAACTCCTTCGCGAATGAAAACGTCCTGTTTGATCCGATAAAATCAGTGCACACGCAATCCATACCAGATGAAAATTTTTACAATTATTTCTATTGTAATTATTTAAACATTTTACAATATTATATTATAAATATTTTGATTTAATATTTTGTCAACTAATTTAAATTGTATATCATTGTGAATAAAAAAAAATTAACAATGGTAATTGTATTACAAAGAAAATTAAAGCAATTGAGAAATGTTGATAATTTATGTATGATGTAATAACGAGCTTCCAAAAACGAAAAAGTAATGATCAAATTATTACGGATTTCCATTACATTTTCTTCAACGAACTGCCTACGCAAAATGTAAATAAACGTCTCCATAAATTAGGCAAGCCATCTTTCATCTCTTTTCAACGCGATTAGATATTCACAAGGCGCCTCTGGGTCCAGCCTATCTCTGTTTATTCGGTTTTCTGTATTCGTATGTAAACAAAGCTTCTATAACCAATGTGTAATATGAATCTATAATGCCTATGCAAGTTAATGGATATTTGTTTAATCTTTATTTTCAAGAGTGAAAGCTCTTGTCTTGTCTCAAGTACTTCCACTACTAATGGGGCTCTTTACAAGTGACGAGACAATTTCATGGGGATCCCGAATGCCGCAGCTCAGATTTTACGAGTTTCGTAGCACGTCGAATTAAACATTAATCTCTGTCGATCAGCTACGAAACGAGAGTACATTTATACATGTTATAATAAAATATTTATGTAAAATATAGAAAAAAATACACTAAAAATAGAGAATCTTAAACAAAACGCGATTTTTTTCAAAACTTTATTATTTTCTTTATAATGTTTATTATACACATAATTTATGTATGTCGTGCATAAGCACAATTATTATACGTACAACAAATCTCAATACTATTGTTATTGTATACAATAATAAACTTTCACATAATAATAACTCGTTATTAATACTAAAGGAGATCTGTTTCACACAATCGAAGACTTCAAGAATCCCTTATCGATTTTAACACCGAATTGAAAGAATTAAAATTACTTGTTATGTCTTACGCAGATGACTATTACCTATAAATACAACTTAACTTTAAGATAGTTTAAAGATTTAGGTTAAATTGGTATCATAAAAGTATTCAAAGTATGGCACATAAATGGAACTTTATAGTGAGTGATGCTTGTAAAATATTCAGTCATCTGCGTTTAGCTCCGAATGTTAAGTTCATTGATATTAAAACCCAAAATATGCTAGTATATATGTTCGAACTACAGTGCATTAATACTTGCGATATTTTAAGTTGTTTTTTCTTCAGTTTGGCAGTATACTTCTAGATTATTGGGTTTTCTACCAATGCTAAAATAAAATACATTTTATTGACAGATTTATCTGTCGTAAAAGTACTTCGAAATTTTAGACTTTAATGTAACGCAGCTTTAAAAGTAGGACGGGGCACACCTATAAACCTAATGAGAGGTAAATTTATACGTTTTAGTTTTGGAAATGAAATATCTGCGATCATTATATCTATTAGACTTTTGTTTCGGAAGAACATTTAAATATAAACAGCGTTTTTAAAATTACATGTAATTATTACATCATTTATCTACTTTAAAATAATTTTACTATCTTATCTAATTTACACATACTTATTTACAGACCTTTAAAAGCACATATGAATTTAAAATAAAAAAATACGAGAGCCTGTAAAAATATTTACAATAGTAAATGTTTATATGATAGTCACTATCTTACAATTTACATCTTAGAAAAAATAAAGCTAAATAAGTGACTCCTATATCATTAGTTAACATATAGTATATACATGTATTTTCTTTTCTGTAAACATAGTATTGTCAGCTGCTTTTCCGGTGTACTTTAATCATACATGTTTGTCTCAATAGATTCTACGATTTCCTTTTGTAACAATATCTGAGAGGCAACATCGCACTTACAGTAATTATTGACTGTTTTAAATCATTACTAATTTTAAAAGTAAAGAGAAACTTTTATTTTTGAGTAATGGATTTGTACAGATTTTGAATGGAACTTGAATTATTGTTAATATTCTTAAATTAACTATTTATTAATAAATTTTACTCGTGGCGAAAGTAACTCGGTAAATATTAAAATACGAATAGCGGAATTGTGCAAATATATCGATTGGATTCTTCGTGATAAAATATCTTTCGTTTTTTCGATGTTGTCCTCATTATGTCTTACGTTAAACATTAAAAATACTTTAAAAGACGGGTTGAAAACACGTAAACTTATATAGACACATAAAACTTAGAATAAATTATGTACATTTCTATTTAACAAGCGCTATAGCTACTTGCTCAGTTACTTATAAGTATGGTACATAACACAACCCACACTATGAAATATCATAAATGTTATACCAAATGTTCTGACCTCTAAATGTGACCTCAGAAAATTTAATTCTAAAAAATTAAATGATAAAAATAAAGTAACGAAATATTTAATTACATAGAAAACAAATCTAATCACAGTTTATATAATTTTTGTGTAATAATAAAAAAATAGCGCTACATTCATTATAGACACCATCTTTTTTTAGAGTATAGCTGACAACGGAGCAGGTAGGTCTATAATATGGTAAGAGAACACTGCTGCACATGGACAACCGCGCCACAGTCCGTGCTTTGGTTGTGTTGCCGGCTTTTTACGCCACAAAAGCGGCATTTTTAAGGGCCTCCGATATCCTCACTCAGCGAAACACAGTTCAAGCGTTTCATGTTGAGTATTCTGTGAGCCCAAGGTATCACGGACGAGCCAACCCAATTAGTGAATCCGCATATGCTTCAGCATGGCTCTTCCACGGATGAGACCTTACTCACCTTCCTTGCCTTTTACCGAAATGAAATAGGCAATGTGTTATTTAGCAATTTCCTAAGCTAATATTGTTTTAGGAAAGGTGATATCATAGAAATTATCCAAAAGAATAACACAAGACAAATTTTTCTTCAAAAATACAATTTTTAAGATGTGTTTCATTATCGACATAATACAATGGTGTAATCACGACAAAAAATTTTAGCGATGCATAAATTCCTAAATACAATAATATAATTGTCATATAAATAATGTTTTACCCATAGGTCAGCTCATTTGGCTAAAGGATATCTATTTACAGGCTCGTTGCTAGTTGACGTCAAGAGACGGCAAGAAGGAGCGTTGCAGCAAGTAGAATACAGTGCGTACGCGGCGAGAAGGCGCGGCCCCCACGCTGCATCGCCGCGGGATATTCGCCTGATAGTGGAAAAATAGAATTTGCTTCTATGGCAAACATTAAAACTGTCTTTGACATTGCCCATAAAATAATTTCAAAAGCTATAGTGAGTATTTTTACATATTTTATTTATTAAAACAAATTATAAAATGCTTCAAAATAAATAATTTAGAAAGATCATTGACAGTGTAATGAGTATTTTATTATAAAAAAATAACTTTCGACATCAAACGCCAAAGCGTCACGGCGATCGGAAAGGATCTGGACGCCAACAATTCGAGCTACTCTACACTGAATGTGATGTAGAAGAAGCTGATATTTGGGAGTTCCCGCCCAGAGGTGTGAGCAGTACTACAAATGAGACCGAATTTGCGTTTTTTTACGGATTTTGATTTGGAACTGCTGCTTAAATTCAACATCGAACATCGGGGCAGAATACAAAGTTTCTTCGCTTTCACCTCGATGTTTGTTGTTGTAACACCCTGAGCGTTTTTAAAGGCATTTTGTGTCGCGCACCACCACACTGTGAGATCAGCTGCAAGCAGGGGTATTTCCAAACCAATACGACTTGGAGACCTTCAAGAAAACAGTGTACATTTTCCTTAAAGGCCGGTAACGCACCCGCGACTCTGCACGGGATAGGTGTGTCCATGGGCGGAGATCCGCTTGCTCTAGCTGAGCCTCCAGCTTGTTTTCTACCAGTTATTTAAAAAATATAATTCATCTTTGACCTGTTTACATTGATTCAATATGAGGTCAAGGAAAGTGTCAACACAAGTCAAACAAAATATCGAAATTAATATAAAACTTATTGTTTTTTTTCCAATATTTGTTAACTGCATGTTTTATAATAAATATATATTTGATTGAAGATGTAAAGATTTTCATTAAAAAAGCAATTACTCCAAAAGCATTAATTCAAAAAATATGCAATATTGAACCGACAAATTGGTAGAGCCTACTCAATAAGCTGAATTAAAGTTTCACTTTAATATACTTTTTTAACTAAACTTAGCACATTTGTGCGGACAAATTTAAATTATTGCGATTTATTTATTCATATACTGAGCATGTTAAATGTGTGATTAAATAATAATAATGTAATAATTTCAAATTCTCACCATTTAATACATGAACTACCACACTCTTTGACTGAGCATTGCTGGGGTTGCACTGATAGGTTCCTGAGTCGGAAGGCCTTGCTTGCTGGATGAGAAGGAACGATGTCGTTGTCTCACCTTTCTCTGTCACAACAGATACGCCACCTCTCGGCGAGTCGTAGCTTATTATCTAGCACAAACAATTTAACGCTATGGATCCTTTTTTTTTATTTAATTGATATCAAAAATGGATGAAAAAAAAACTTTATAACCTTTTAACCTAATAATATTAAACTAATATGTGGCAAAAGTATCATTTTTCAAACTAAGATATTTGATATTCGATGCATATTTTCAAAGCGAATATATTTAAAATTATAATTAAATATTATGTACAAATATATTGGCGACTATATAATATTACGATCTATGGCACTCACCGCTTCATTATGGTTCCAGAAAATATATGCAGGTGGTTCTGGCGAGTAGAGCACTACGCATGTTAAGTTTATAGTGCTTCCCCGATCAATATACAGCTCCGGCCCGCCAATTATCTCCGTCGTTGGCTCTGGAACAATTGCAATTGGAAACGAATAAAAACACGGGCTTTCAACTTTGTCAAGTTTTATTAAGAGCTTAGCTTAGAGCTTTTTATCTTTGTTAACTGAGGATTTAAAGTCGAAAAAATTGTGTTAAACTCTGTAATATTTACTATTCTATATTTGTTAATCCAAGAATGACAATTGATTTAACCAATTAAATCAACAAGGTAAAGGATAATCGAGGACACAACAAGTAACGCGATCCGTTATTAAGGAAACCACTGCAGTTAAACCGAAACGGGAATGAAAGTGTGGGCTAGGCTAGTAACCAATAAAAATCTCATTTAATGAGCACATAAACATTTATGTAGCATTAAACGAAATATTTATCATAAATATGAATATTCACGATACGATATTACTTCAGTACATTTGAGATGCCTGTTTGTATCTTTAAAAGCAAGTATATCATGTAGGTAGCAGATACCTTTGTTGAGGTGAAACCGCAAACCTCTGGTTGTATACAAAGTTAATCAACATATTGAAGTACACGTTCTCCACACTACTGCTATTTACTATATCGGGATTGGCAGATATATGTTCTACTATCAATCCTCAGTTTGATTAAATTGTTTTATGTTAATATTAAATTTACATTTTTATTTATAGAATATTACACCTCTTTTTAATGGGTAGAAGTATATCAACTAAATTAAGTTACATCAACTTCGTAACATGTTCATGAAAACGGAAAACAAGATATAACGATTGAATCCGTCAAGAATTTAACCTAATATCTACCATGTCATACATCAAAATGTCAGCCATTGATCTTTTTATATCTTATACAATATATAAAACTAAATATAAAATACAGAGCTATATTCACATTATCTTATATTTACAGTTATCTCTTACTAATAGGTAAGTACTTAATAAAATATCGAATTTCTATTAATTAATAATCAATTCTAACAATGTGCTGAATAATGTAATGAATTAAATTCGTAAATATTAATTATCTTGAATAATCCTATACAAATTATTTCTTTTAATCAAACTCCCATTAAGCCGTACATTTTGCTAGAATGTTTCTCCCTTCAAGCAATTCATACTTTCAGCGGCATTTTAAATTGTCTCTTACAACCATAAAGTGCACATTAAAATAAAATGACTAAAAATGCAAAAGATTCAGCGTCCGCGGTAAGAATTCAGACGTTTTTTATTCTTACAGGCGCGGCGGTCGCCTCGAAGTTTTATTACTTGATAATAAACGACTTGCTATAAACAGTCTTAACGACGATGGATTATAATGTGCTTATAACGATATATTCAGATATAACTCAACCATACATGACATTTCTAAGAGAAATATAGCTGAAGAGTCTTGTGTTAATCATAATGCTCTTTTCGTATCTGTGTGTCTGTAATTAATTATTTGCGACTTAATTTGTTTAAGAGGTAAGTTAACTTATCAAGATGAATCTCTCAATTTATGAACTCAAACTATCGTCTTATTTTTATACATTTCTAATTACTTTAATGACTTTATAGAATAATTTGGTTGTGATTCTAGGTTTTTACAGATATCCTCATTCAATCAACAAAGTATGAGTACTACTTCACGCTGATATTCTATGAGCTAGTGGTATTTTCGCGGTGAACCCAATTGGTGCATCAGCATGGCTCTCCACGGGCATCTATATTTCAAACAACAGAGAAGCAATGTACTTTATGTATTTCGCTGCGTAATTACGTTCGAAGCAAACTTAACTCATAAAATTCGACCAAATAAAATAGCATCGTGAAAGTTGGTCTATTATGTGTGTTTCGTTACGATGTGCGTGTCTTCAATATAGCCGAGTTAATTAGTTTCCTTGTTCAAACGAAAATATTTAACTTCTCAGTCAAAAGCGCCTTGTAATATGCCACAGAGCATTCACTGTAAGGGCAATATAATGGATAAATGGAAATACTTACTAATGCTACAAATAAATATAATATAAATGTTTAATCTATTTCTCTGTGTAAATAAATTTCTTTAGATAAACTAAATAGTATATTTTTTATTAGTAAGATCAAAATTTTATTAATAAATATTAATACTAGCAAATAAGTAATAGAAAAGAGTTTGGATTTTAGATTATTTACTCCAAACATAAAGGCCATTGATTTAGATATTATAATTTAAAAATGATATAAAAACAGTCTTAAAATAGTTGACTATATTATATTCTTAATCATATTTTTTTCCCAAAAATCATATAAAAATTTATAACAATAATAAAGATTTAAAATTACGATAAAGTATAGACCATGTTCCATAGATGAAATAATAACTTGATGAAAGAACATGTTTCTAAAAAACTAACCATATTTTCTCCAGAAGCTACATTTTTATCTTTTTAATAAACATAAAATAGGTCTAAGTCAATTGATAAATTTTACTATCGCAATGTATCCCAATGATGAGACGGTCAATAGCCTTTTGAGGAACGTTATTCTAAAATCACAAACCCATTTCTGCTAAAGGTGACGCTAGTTTATCATATTTTGCTATAAAAATTGTTATCTGTTTTCTTTGAGCAGATTTAATGCAATTAATTCTCTTAAATAGTTTAAATAAAATAATAATTTTAAAATAAAACCATTTAAAATTAATTGTACATCTATCTTTTGACTATAACTTTGTTAAGGTTCTTTGGAACGATTTAATTTACAAAAAGATAAAAGTTAAGCTAGGTAGAATTTTATTTGAGGCGGAAAAAACTTTCACAATAACCCATTTTGAGATTCAAGCGGTAGCATAATTATAATATTTTTTAAATATTTAACTTATATTTTATCTCTCTTGATAAAGAAACTCATTCCTTATTACAATTTCTTTTCTCACAAGGTCACTAAGTGATCGATAACGCGTGAATTCAGCTGTCTAGACTTAACAATAATGTAAAAGTACTAGCTGGTATAAATAAAGATAAAACTTACCAACAACATTTAAATGTATGAAATGGCTCATGTGCGGAGTCGTTGAAATCTGACATTCGTATATACCTGAGTCTCTATGCTGAGGGTATTTTATCTGAAATAGAATTATACAAATGTATTTATACTCTAGTAAAATCTTATAACTCTAATGAAGAATAATTTCTCTATATATTTAAATTTATTAAACACATAGATAGTGCTCGGATACGCAGTACACTTACGAAATACTTTTTGTTGCCCGGAAAATATAAAATTTATCGTATATTAAAGGTCCACGATTCTCTATATTCATAAATAAATGAGATCCAATAAATCGAGTCCGTCACTACGATAATAGCAAGCAGAAATAAGTATGTTTTATAGAAGACGATATTTTAAAAAATGAATGCCTATATATTGTGAACAACATCAAACAAAGAGCATCATTATGATGACAAGCTCTGTGCAGCGATGAAAAAAACAAAAGCATTTCAGAATGAGTTGCAATATAATACGAATCTTATTAATGTGAAATCCTATTTTGAAATGTACAATGCTATCTTCCGTATAATTTATTTTTTTTGTATTATGCTAATGGAATTTATTTAATTATTACATTGTGCTCTTCAGCACAGATACTGTATTGTATTTTAATTTAAAGTTTGTTTTAAAAATCTCTAAGGAGAGAAATATTCTGTATATTAATGGTACTTTTAAGACAGAAATTTAAGAATTTTAAATATATTTATATATCTGATATCCAAATTAAAACTAATGTAAGTAAATTAAAACTCAAGTTTAATTAAAATAAATGAGTTTAAATATCAGAATCTAAAAAGAAAGATATTTAAAAACATAACCAAATAACATAGACGCAATCATTTACGCAAAATAATTGCAATTAATTGTAGCATACAGAATCAGTCAGTTGTATTATTTCACTACGCACACAATAGTGTAACTATTAAACTTATTATATAGCATGAATCGTTATTTATTAAATGTTAAAGATAATCATTATAAAACATAAATAGAATATATGTATGACTAGAAATTTACTTTTTTCAATATATTAATAAAAAATTAAAAAATTCAGATAAATGTAAAGGACTATGACACAAACTTCACAGAAATGCTACCTGCAAAGTCCAGTCTTCAGAGTGCGGTAAATGTATCGCCCGAAACCTCTGATCACTGGTATATGTGTATCTTCCAACTGTTAAAAGATGAATATCTCGATGTCGCACCCACGAAACCTGCATATTAATCTGGAACAAAACAATTAATTAGTACAACAATTTTTTCACAGAATACTCAGCCTAAAATGGTATTTGTACTGTGTTTCGCAGAGTGAGGATATCGAAGGCCCTTAAAAGTGCCACACAACCAATACGCTTATTGTGACGCGGTGTTCATAGACAGCTTGGTTTCTTACCATATATGAGGTTCACCAGCCACCACCGTTATCCACTATATAATAAAAAATATATAAAAAACAAAACCTTTTCATATCTTACCTTAACCATTACAGATACAAAACAATGATTTTATCAGCATTTTAACAGCATACACAAGTTTAATTTTCAAGATTTTTCATAATAATAATGGAGGATTTGAAATAAGATTTGTTTATTTCAAATACAATTTTAGTGCTACAGCAACAATGTACCAATCAGTAAAAAAGAGCGTTTGACACTTTACGCCACGCAGTGACAGATGTCATAACAAAGTTGGCTGCGTTCCAATAACAACAAATTTAAATATTTATGTCTTTAAAATATGTTCTCAACAAATATTCAAGTATCTAAGAAATGTCATCTAACTTTTATTATCTATAAAATGTCTGAAAGTGCGTACTTTCAGTAATTGAATAGACTGCGCCCAGTGACTAATTAAATTATATACCCGCGGCGACTGAAACCACAGCTTTTACTTTAGGAGACGCGTACTAGATGCTATCAAGGCTTTGACGGTAAAAATAGCGGTCTTAAATTTATTAATTAAAAGTAAAAATTTCTAAATTGTACATTTTATTTAGACATCAAAGTTATGTGAATGAATTTGGTAGAGAATTGTTTATATAAATATAGAATATATTTTAGAATACTTTAAAATACCTATCATTCATATACCAAAGCATTCAAGTTATTTCTTATCAAAAAAAGGCAATAATAATAATAACCAAATATATGAAAAAATAATAAAATCTGTTTACTAAAACATACCAAAAATCTTTCGAGTTATGAACCTTCTTTTTAAAGTCGATTAGTAAAACTATTATGTGTAATTAAGTAACAACATAAGGTTAGACCCTTATGCTTGAATACGGGTTTTTAATTACGCGTTTTTGCTACGTTCCAATTAAAATATATTTATTCTTGTATCCTCGTTGAGAATTACTTAAATAATTTCATTCGCGGCATAATAGATTTAATTTCGTTACAAGTAAAGTTAACATTTATTTATTTTGAAGACATTTCTAAAGGATTTTCGGTTTTACTTGATTACATTGGAACCGATCCTCTCAGATAATCTGTCAGACGTGAAATGTTAAGATTCCACTCAACTAAGTACTTTAGGGGCTGTCTCAATCAATGTTTCAAGATCGCGAAGGTCAATTATTTTTATAAATATTATTTCAAATATCTATAATCAATTGAAGTATCGCTGTATAAGACATTAATTATTACTGATTTTAAATTTATAAATTGGATTATCAGTTTCCATATAGATACTAAGATTAATAAATTCGCAAATGTCTACATGCACATAACTAATAAGATATAAATATCAGTAAATCTTAATTAAAAATTAAATGATCTTTAACTTCAAGTAAACATTTGTAATAAAAAGATAGACCCTAACGTAAAAGGAAAGATTAATAAAACGTTTTCCAAACCCCGTATAAATACAGACATATTTCCTTCAGTAGTTCCTTTCAGAGAGCGGTTATACTATATGGGCTCTAAATCTAATAATTTACTGCTGAATACGAAAGAGCTTGTTCCATAGATTCGATCAAGTGGCGAATAACCATTTGCGCATGTATGTAGGTCAAGTAAATGAAAAGGATCACTTGAAATGCATTTGGGGCGACTCAATTCTCACAGGAAATCATTGTGGTTGAAGGAACTCCATTCATTATTGTCTCATCTATTTTTGTCTGTGAAATTGTGTGGTGGAGTCGTAAGAAAGATTGATTTCCATTTGCTAGAATTGTTTTGGGCGCATCTTTTTCACCGATTTAATTCAATGCAACCTCAATATTATAAAACCAAAGGGACATGTAAACTTCCGTTATGTGTTATTAAGATTTATTTGCAATAACGATAAGTCTTCAGTGACGAAATATTTCAGATTTAAATTTGAGTACATATCTAATGTGTTTCTGTAAATTTAAATTGATTTTGAGTATGGATCTTTCGTGAAGGAGCGTCAGTATCTTAAGTTTTGTTTTTATATCTTGTAGTTTCATGGAGGTATATATAATATAATAAAATAGTAAACTTTGATTTCATACTCAGAGATTGCCAACTCGAATTGTTTTTTATTCTATAGCAGTCAAGGGAGCAGATGGGGAACACCGCAGCCCATGAACAACCGCGCCATAGTCCGCGCATTGGTTGTGTTGCCGGAGTATTACACCGCTTAAGAGGCACTTTTAAGAGCCTCTGATATCTTTACTCACTTTCCGAAACACAGTACCATATCAGGCTGAGTATTCTGTGAGCTCGAGGTATCAATTAGTGCGTCAGCATATACTTCAGCATGGCTCGCATGGGTGAAGAAAATAATACTTGTCTTGTTTCGTTGAGTAAATGAGATTACAGGAGACCATACAGGACACTATATAATATATAGTATCCGTATCAACGGTATTTACGTTGAAGCAAAGTAAAATGCCGGCAGCACATCTACGTGCGCCAGTAATCGCTTGCCACGCGTCTGCCCTTATCCCTTATATAGTTAAAAAAAATTAAAAAGTATATACATACGAATTGGAGCTTTTTATAATTTAGAATACAACTGTTGTGTGCTTAAATTCCTATTTGTGAATACACGGGCATTTGATGCCGCATTTATTGTCCTAACAAGTTTTTCTAACGAGGTCGTCCCGAGTTTTTATTTCAGTCATTTGTTGTAAATTTATGAGTGTTATGGAAACATTTCATTATAAGTAAAAGCACTTGGCCTAGATTTGATGTTGAAGATTATAATTAAATATTATCAAATCTCAGTTCAAAAAAATTAATTTTGCTATTTCAATATAATATTCTATATTGTGTCATAATTTATTTCAATGATTATGAATTTGAAAAAGAAATTTCCTCTCCGTCGATGTTCAAAATATATTTTAAAGTTTCATTTCCTAGACGTTTTCATTAGCATATCTAATTTGAACTCGACTCTCATTTGTCCGATCGTTAGTTTTATCTCGAGGAAAGTGCAATCATTTAGTTTTTTTTCTCGTTTAACGAATTGGTAGCTGCTATAGCGTTGCACGGTATTTACAAAACTTGTTTAGCTCTTACGCCTTTTGAAATTTTTCAAGAGATCCATAAATGATGTATAAAAAGTTTAAAAGAAAATGTGAAAAATGAGACACATTACACAACCCCGTCCTGTTACTAATAAATAACAACATCTGAAAGATTGCGGTAAACTATATCAAGACATATCCTTCATAAACTATATCAAGACACATTTTGTCACTCTGAAAAAAAATGCAACAACGAATACACGGAGAATTGATGCCCTCCTTTCGTTTTTATGAAGGCCGCATTAAACTCTACACTCGCAATTAGCAAAATAACATGGGCGGGAACCTTTTGAATGCAGCTATATGAAGTAGATTAAATCATATTAATTTAATTAGTATAAAAACAATTAAAATGGATAAATTAATCATCATCATCATTCCAGCCGTAAGACGTCCACTGTTGGACATAGGCCTCCCCTTTGGACCTCCATGAATAATTGTCGGAGGCGAACTGCATCCAGCATCAAATCCAGCGATAAATTCATAAATGGAATAAATTCAAAATAATCAATGCGTTTGTAATGCTTATATTATTATATTATATTATATTATTATAGCATATTATATCATTTGCCATATATTACATATAATATTTATTAGAATCCAAATCTTCATTATAATAATAATACACCGCAATATTAGTGACTAATCTTAATTCTGACAAGCCCAATAATGAAAAAAATTATAAATAAAATCATATATTCTATTCAGATCAGGAATTGAACCCACGACGTAAGGATAGCAGTAAAATACCCTATGAGAATTTCCTATCATGAAATATTTTTGACAAAATTAATTGTTTTAAACCTGAAAGTCATTCAGTACAAGCAAAAGAATAATATTATTTTCACCAAAATCTTGGGAAAATATTTACTTTATGAGTAACATTCATAAATCTAGGACAAAAAGTTTCTTTTATGCTCAATGCCGTGCTAATGAGCCGTAGGTACTAAAAATAACGTTTAAGAATAATATTACGTTGAAACTTGAATTGGTAGATAGAATAACCTCATTATGATGAGACTGGAGGACAACGTTAAGCCAAGTTTATAAAGCGACTAGAAGAGGCTATTTCTTGAATATTTTTTTTATGGAAATCCTGGCAAACTATCAGGAGACTCACCTAGTGCAAGCGGTCCTCCGCGCATGGACAGCCCTAGCCTTTGCCAAGCCGCGGTGGCATAGCTGGCAACAATTTTTTTATAATACCGTATGACACTGTTTATTACGTAAAATCAAGAAAAATAAAAAAAATCGTTCGGGAAGACACAAACCTAAATGATACATCTCTTGACAATTTAAAATATATAAAATTCCAAACCCTTTATTTAGTAAATGATGTTAAAATTATAAAAACATATTTATCAATCAATCAAACAAGCCTAAATTAAAAATTAAAAACAATACAAATAATTTGACTAAATACCTATTTTTGTGAGTCTCGTAGCTTAATGGTTTTAAAAGTGTATCATTAATTGAGAGGTATCGAGTTCGAATCCCAGTCCGTACAATGCGATCGAATGTCTTAATATTGTCGCACTCGTGGGAGAGCCATGCTGACGCACAAATTGGGCTGGCTCGTCCGACGTGATACTACGGGCTCACAGAATACTCAGCTTGAAACGGTACTTGTACTGCGTTTCGCAGAGTGAGTGGGGATATCGGAGGCCCTAACAGTGCCGCTTAAGTGGCGCAAGAAGCCGACAGCAAAACCAATGCGCGGACTGTGGCACGGTTTTTCATGGGCGTCGGTGTTCTCTTACCATATAGGAGACCCACCTGCTCTGTTGTCCGCTATAGAATAAAAAAAAATCATCGTTCTATAATGCATAAATATGCGGAATCATTTAGCACTCTTCTATGTAAAGGTAAGTGAACTCGGCACTATAGTGTTTTAAAAAGCGAACGAACGGCCATCTCGTTAGCTGCTGTTGTTTATATGGAAGATGCGGCAACGCTGCCTAATGAGACTTTTATTTATAAAGTTGCTTTAACAATGGCGCCTTTAAAGTTGCATTGTGCTATTGTTACATCCATTTTAAGCGGGATTCTGCGGTGCGCCGCGCGATTAGGGATAAGGCTTCGTTAGTGGACGTGTGCTTTTCGCTGTTTCTCTTGGTGACAAGACTGCTTGGAAGTCGTTTTTTTAATTTTTTTTAAGCGTCGGTAACAAAAAAGCAGTAGGCTCTCCTACGGCAAGCGGTCCCTTGCAGAACCGAGAGTTGCCAGCTTTTAAGGAATGTGTATGTTCTTTTCTTTACACCTAAACAGTATACATTTCATAATGAATCTATTGGAAAAGTATATACTGTACTAGTTTGAATGTATACAAGATCTCGATTGAGAGAAGATTTGTATTAAGAATCGATTTATTTACGATTATATTCAAAAAATCTAAACGTAGCCGACAGCTTTGGATAATGAAACATTCAGATATGTTATTCGCCCTTATTAATAAAGTCCTTGTATAATAAAATCCCTAAATAGATAACTGAATATACAAAAAGTAAATTCAAAAATCTTATAAAATATACTTTAATTAAGAAATCTTATTACAATATTAATCAATACATAGAAGACAACGATGCAACTGGTACCTTTTAAACTAGCCAATAGTATATAAATTAACAAACTATTGTAAATTTAGCACAACAAAAATTTAAGCCTACGAGTTTCTTGTTGGTTCTTTTAGTAGAGGTATATCTTCCGAACCAATGGTAACTTTACTAATAATTGTATCTATGACTTGAAAAAGTGACCCTTATGGGGCCTGTTTGAATAAATGCTTATTTAAATTTGAAGTAATAATGTTCAATACTTACGGTCTTATTTCCTAAATTCTTAACCCGACAATTAAGATAGGCGGTTTTGCCCAATAATGCCGTGACATTCTTTGAGGAAACCAGGTCGAAGTAGGGCCCACTTCGAGGTGTGGGCCTCGGCGTCTCCAATACACCCCGTATGACATTGTCAACCGCCGGTGGTGCGGTTGCTGAGGTGTTACCTTTGCCCAGCTCTCGTTGGGCAGATGATACTGAAAAGAATGATATGTTTAAAATTACAAAATTGTAAATAAGCATTACCATTTATGAAATAGGACTACACTCTTAACTGTATCACAACAACAAGGTTTCATTTTCAGTATTTTTTAACATATATGTTCGTATAATGTAGACTTAGACAGATGTCTATATTTTGATAACAAAACAGCAGGTAAGAAATAATAGATGAATAGAAAATGTATAGAAACTATCATCGAATACCTTTCTATGTGAAAGATTGTTCCTTTATCAAATATAACGTAACTTTTTAGTCGTGAAACGAGATTCTCCATAGAATAACAAGGTCGAGAGTCTGAAGTGACTGAACAAACCTCTATCGCGATTCAGAGGCATTGTGGGGCAACTCTTGTGAAAACCGCCATTGCCAGAGTCGGTCCTATCATCAGAATTGCCTTTTAACCCTTTTATCTAAATTATGTCATATTAGGGTCACCCTTGAGGACAGCCTCTAATCTCTCTTAATATTGAATGATATTTATTACATATGACAATCGTCTTGAAAGATTAGACAGATTGCTGAAGCGATCGAAATGAACTGAACTTATTGTTTCAAAGTATGTGTCGGTACCTACCATTTATTAATGCAGCAGGTACCATTAGAATTATTAAATATTTTGTATCTTTTATAGAAATATTAAATATTAGTATTAATAAAATTTCTAATAAATATGTATGTGAAACACATTGGTTATCAAATTCACACATTTCATAATACATTCACCTAAAATGTAACCTTTAATCTTTGGTTAACGTTTTGAATAAGAAATTGTCATTAAATTACAAGCAAATTTAGATGCCTTTGTCTCTATTGGAATGCATCAGTTTGTTGAGCTGTGAACAAAATTGAATCGCGAATGTATGTCAAGTAGGTATATTTGCTAATAACTGAGTCGATTTCATTACGGAATGATGGAAACGGGTTAATGACCAACTCGTCAACTAACGAGTGTCGCCGTGCTACTCGAAACGGAGGCCTTTGTGCCACCAAGTGTGCCTCTGTTACGTCACTCAACCGAAATATGCCCTAGATCATACTGAAATATCGCTACAAATTGTTACTTATTGACGTTCTATTAGAGATCATAGAGTCACTTTGATGCTCTATTTTGTATATTAACATGTATTAGCTGTTGTAAAAACTAGTAATATGACTTAACCTATTTCAATTAAACCTTTCAACGTAATCACATACCAGTTTTCCAATTCGTCAACAGTTATAACCCTTTGGAGAACATTTGGGTCGACACGGACCGAATTTAACATCTCCTGAGCAATGTTAACGCCCTTTTTGATCAAAAATGAGCCAAAATCGAAGACTAGTCAAAACACATCCGAGCATAACAGTTGTCAAAAACTAACTTAATATTCAAAATGGCGGACCTTGTCAGCATAAGTAGAGAAAGGAGATGAGTACCAACAAAACATGGCAAAAAAAATTATATGAACGTAGCCCGCGTAAACTAAATTTTCACAAGTATTCACGATACTTTTTTAACACGCAAATAACGTCAATGGACGTTAAAAAAATTAAGACGTACTGTATTAAGTACCTATTTATAAAATCTGTGGAATCGGCTGAGTTACGGAAATTATGAATCAATTTTGAAGCGGTCTCTTATAATCTGAACCTTAAGCTTAGTCTACATTTTTATTTTGGAATTTGTTAACAATATTGCTTGTTATATGTGCGTTTACAGTGTCTTACTTATAAAAATTTAACATTACCTTCTTTTTATCACGCTTTAATAACTACTTTAAAACTAGTACCTAGAAAATGAAATTTTATTGTATTTAATTTAATTATAATATATTTTACTAAAATCTTCTATATAATTGCGACATTTATTAAATTTTTCGCTAGATTACAAAGAAATATGATTAACTTTTATAGTACTAAAAAAGATTTAATAAAAAGTAATGGTTCATATTACCAACGAACCTTCATATATGATAAAAGCACAATGCGTCACTTGTGTGAAGGCCGACTCTATTAAACATAAACAGCCCCAAAACCTAATATTTGCCCAACCATTGCGTCGGCCATGCTTTCCAACCAAGGGCTTTTAGCCCACTTACATGTAATAGAATATAACTTACTAAAACACTGGTTAAATAATGGAAAATTTCCTTTGCGGCTTTTTGTTTTACTTATTTTTATATAAGGTTAGGTTTTTAACGTATTTGTATTAAGTAAACATTTTGAATGCACTATATGGTACAGACAGAGCATCATATTGCACTCGTGGGAGAGCCATGCTGAAGCATATGCGGACGCAATAATTTGGCCGCTCGTCCAAATTAATACTATGGGCTCACAGAATACGCAGCATGAAATAGAAGTTGTACTTGAAACGCCTCTACTGTATTTCGCTGATCGAGTGAGGATATCCAAGACCCTCAAAAAATGCCGCATGACGACAAAAAATCCTGCAAAACAACCAATGCGAGGACTGTGGCGCGGTTGTTCATGGGCGGCGGTGTTCTCTTACCATACAGGAGACCCACCTGCTCCGTTATCCGCTATACTATAAAAAAATATTGTCTTAACAGCAATACTGTTGTTATTAATGACTAATGTTGTTCTTAATGACTTACATGTTGTGTAATTTAAGATTTGAAATTTGTTAAGTATTGGGGTTTCAAATAATTGACTGCTCCAAAAATTCTGAATAGTTTAATATGATATTCTGAATAGTAAATAACACAGCTAAAGCCATTGTAATAAATAATAGAACGTTATTTTAAAATATATAAACAATATTACTTTCAATATTGTACATAGTAAAAATACTTAAAATATATTCTTCTACGCTTGGAAAGTATTTCGATAAAAATAAATGAGTTTCCACGAGGTAACTTCAAGGAAGTTTATAAATGGTTGCACTTGCTCGGAGCATGTGTTCCTAAATGTATTATTTCGAAAAGCAAATAAGACGTAAATGTAAACTCCAGTATACAAGAGATACGTAAGATATTAAATAACTTTATACATTTCATTCATATTCTTAATAACGGTAATGTATAACGAAGTAGAAAGATTTTTCCATGGCTGAATAACTTCCGATACTATTACGTTTCTAATGAAATATTCATTTGCACTGTGTTGTTTATTAAAGTATTTTGATATTAAACTTTGAAATTAATTTCTATAGAAATGAGAAAAAATCCGTGTCTCATTTGAAGTATATTAATATAGCTTTTTACTGAAATCGTCGTTATATATAGACTTTTTTATGGGTCTCCTATATGGTAAGAAAATACCGCCGCCCATGGACGACCGCGTCACAGTCCGCGCATTGGTTGTGTTGCCAGCTTTTTACGCCCCTTAAGCGGCATTTTAAGAGCCTCCTATATTCTCAAGTACAACTATCGTTTCACGCTGTATTCTGTGTGCCCGTGTTATCACTTCGGACGAGACGCCCCAACTAGTGCGTCCACATATATTTCAGCATGGCTGATTTTGAATTTTGATTGAATTTCGCTAAGTAAGTGAGGATATCGGAGCCTATTAAAAATAATACGCTTAAGTTGCGTTAAAAGCCGGCAACACAACCAATGCGCCGACTGTGGCGCGGTTGTCCATGGGCGGCGCTGTTTTCCTACCATATAGAAGACCCACCTGCTCCGTTCTCCGCTATACTAAAATAAAAACATCTCCGACTCAGACAAGGGATTTTAAGTTAAAAAAATATTTATTTACTAGTAAGGAACGGGGTTAGATGTTAAAAACGATGTCAGTAAAACCCGCAAAGAAAGTTCATCGTCAGAGTGCCCAAGTTTAATGCGTGCTCTCACCCTACTGCATCTTCATTACACAAAGAGATGTGCCCTGTTTTTAAGAAAAACTAAAAGTTTTACTATATTAGAAGCATACAAGCTGACAACTGGGACATTGGTTAACAGGAGTAAATTTAAAACAAAAACAGGAAATAATTTTTGCACAAATCACAATTAAGTAAAAGAGCTTTACTCTGTCAAATTCAAACGCAATCTTTTTATTTTGATCTTGAATTGGTAACATGGATACTATAAATTTAAATCTTGAAACAAGAAGAGTATGATATGGAAATCATTTAATAAAAAGGACTCAGAGTGGAGATAAATGTTTCTCAATCCTGAAAATCAGCTATAGCTAACTATTACAAGTCTTTCAATATCAAGACTTTACTCTTTTATAACAGCTGCGGAAATATATTGTATCATTTTTTACTGTATTTAAAGATTGAGAATCGATTCAGGGCTGAAGAAACTGTGTTCAAGAAATCTTCCTTTACCTAAGACTCATACAAAGCACTCATTGAAAATTAGTTTTCTCTTCGTCTTAAAACAAGCAACGTTTTTGTCATTTAACCTTATCTTAGAAATGTCATGTTGAATGGTCTGATGAATAAAATATTGTTCATTTTTTTCATCATTCTTTGAGAGTAACTTTGCAGGTGTTGAAAACTAGGTTAATGAAAATTAAATATTTATATCATCAAAGAAAATACTCCTAAATCAGGTGAAATCATACTTTTTATAGTCAAAATTTATTTAGTATTGTTAATTATATATTCTTTAACAGCAAGTTTCAAACTATATTCGATAGACTGTAGAATTTTAAATGTTATCCAAAAACTACACATGAATTCATTCAATCGAATTTCTTGGGTGTTTATTTTACGACTGGTAAGCCATTTATGCGCGCAATAGATCTGAATGTTCCTACTCTGTGTATTACACAATTTATTTCATAAAAATTTAAACAAAATTAACTGGATACTTATTGACAATTTAAAAAAAACACAAAACAAAGCGTATGAAATTAAACAGGAGTTACAAGCGAATTATCATAAAAGTGAAAGACTATTATAAAACGGCACGATCATGGAATTACTATGATATCTAGATAGTGCTTCATTATTATGTAAAATCCGTTGGGTGTCAGGATTAGCGGTAATCTAACTTCTTCAGCGTATAACTTTACTTGTTACGTATTCGCGACACAATATTTAAGGAGTCATGAATAATTTTACGGAATGATGCCTTAATATATAACGGCTATATAGCATTCAATGCATGTACGACTGAATAGAATGCCTAAGTTCTATCTTATTTGACGTGACT
>DWCF01002899.1:0-21842 GCA_018230265.1 Delias oraia | reverse complement strand
CGCCACAGTCCGCGCATTGGTTGTGTTGCCGCCTTTTTACGTCGCTTAAGCGGCACTTGGGCCTCCCATATCCTCACTCACTCCGCGAAACACAGAAAAATGTAAACAAATATATAATAATAAAAATACCGCTTAAGTGGTAAAATTTCAAGTGCGTCTGTTACACTCACTGAGGGAAACACAGTACAAGTACCGTTGTACGCTGAGTATTGCGACCGTGGTATCACACCGGACGAGCCGGCGCAATTAGTGTGTCATATGCTTCTGCATGGATATTCTACGATTTAATTTTTGACTTTAATGTAATCATCGATCCTATAACACGCGTAATAATAAAAGTAATTTCTTTACATAATGAGTACTTTTCTAAGTAACTTGTTGCTACTACTTTTTTTATAGAAAGTCCCTAACGAACTTACCTACGATCAGCAATTGTTCGCCCATGGACATCCCTAGTACTTGCAGAGCTGCGGGTGGGTTGTCTTTAAGCTACACTATTTTCTATAGGTCCCCAAATTGTATTGGTTTGGAAATACAGCAGGAAGGACTACAGATGCTAGACAATTTTTTTAATTTTAGATCTGGACGAATCGTGTCTGGCGACTCTGAAGGGCGTGTCTGCATCTGGGAGCTGCCGACACGACGCATCAAGGTGAACGCTGAAGATTTGGACTTTTAATTGTGATATGTAGTATCTAGTAAATAAAGTTTATTTTCTCTAATATTTTTTAGAAAGTGGTTTTATTATTTTCTAAATATATTCTTTGATTATAATTATGGAAACCGACAAGCTCATAGGATTTCATTTTTTTAAATCGCTAAATGTCTGGTTTTTTGTGTTTGCTCGTTTAAAAGGTACCAGTTGGTGCTTTCAAGTTTCCATGCATCTTCGTCTTCCATACATTGGTTTATGATATAATAAGCTTTCTTCATTAAACCTTCATTTAATCATAAACAAATGTAATAATTAATACGTCATTCTAAAGATAACGGAGCAGATGGGTCTCCTGTATGGTATGAGAACACCGACGCCCATCACCAACCGCGCCAGTCTGTGCATTGGTTGTGTTGCCGGCTTTTTACGCCACTAATTGAGTAGTCTCGATACGATACCACGGGCTCACAGAATACTCGCAGTGTGAATGAGTAAAAAGCCGGCAACACAAGGGCGGACTGTTGCGTGGTTGGTGATGGTGTTCTCTTACCACAATGACCCACCCGCTCCGTTGTCTGCTATACCATAAGAATATATGAAGATATAACAGTATGTGAATTAACATAAAAAACAGCAAATTTATGATTGCTTGTCACACTAGTCAAGAAAAAAGACTTGTACTTATCATTAAATAGATGATTTAATTATTTATTTATTTAATTTATTTATTTATTCTACGTCCATCAGATGTATTTCCGAATGTGCGTGTTTGTGAATGTATGTGTTGAATGTGTTGTGCTTCCGTTTTTGTGTATACGGTGCTACGAGCTGGAAGCTCGCCTAAGATAAGCGGTCGGAGGATTGGGTGCAGGGATTATTAAGTGGGGACCCATGGACACCTCTAGTCCTCTCAGGCCCGCGAGTGTGTTGCAAAAGAGGGTAGGTTGCAAGTGGAGAGTTCGAGTTTAAAAAAATACGGATAACCACAAAATGCATTTATTCAAACATTCTTTATATATTCACAGCAACTATCACCCCGCGATGACGCTGAAACGAAACATTTTAAAACATTTAAAAAAACTAAAAACTCAATAAATAAAAAGTCACAAGTAGGATGTCACCGCTGCCCATGGGCAACTTGGACTTTAACGGTAGGATAAACTTGATTTTCAAGTTTTCTTAAGAGCCTCGTAGCTTAATGGTTTTAAAAGTGGACAATCCGGATAGTTATAATTTAATTTATTCGGTCTCTGGAAGGGCTTGACAGTGGCCGGGCGAGTGTCTTAATACTGACGCACCCGTGGGAGAGCCATGCTGACGCACTAGTCGGGCCGGCTCGTCTGTAGTGATATGGACTCACAGATTACTCAGCGAGAAACGGTACTTGTACTGTGTTTAGCAGAGTGAGTGAGGATAACGGAGGCCCTTAAAAATGCCGCTTAAGCGGCGTAAAAAGCCAGCAACACAACCAATGCGCGGACTGTGGCGTGGTTGGTAATAGGCGGCGTTCTCTTCCCATATAGGAGACCCGCCTGCTCCGTTCTCCGCTATACCATGTCAAATGACGTCACAGCCTCACCAGATCAGGCTTTGACTCGCCGCGTTGGCTCGGTGGCGGTCGGCGGCGGCGGTGGGCCCTTCTTCTCCAACTCTTCCAGATAAGACACGATTATCTGCTCTCTCTCTTCCGATATGTGCTCGAGGGCGGAATATCTGAATGACCATAAAGTATACAGTTATAACAAACAGAGGTACATACAATTTGCTGCGTTTCGCTGAGTCAGTGAGAATATATGGTCTAAAAAAAGGCCGCGGCGTATGTGTCGCCATTGTCCATGGACGGTGTTCTCTTACCATATAGGAGACCCACCTGCTCTGTTGGCAAAAAAGTGACTTTTATGAAAACAATGGCAAACGACCACGCTTATATTCACTAATTCAGTTTGAGAGCCTCGTAGCTAAGCCAAGTCTACTTACTGTGAAGCGAAAGGTATCTAGTTCGAATCCCGGTGCAGGCAGTTATAATTTATTCGGTCTTTAGAAAGATTTGACAGTGGCCGGGCGAGTGTCTTAATACTGTCACACCCGTGGGAGGGCCATGTTGACGCACCAATTGAGCCGGCTAGTCCGAAGTGATATCACAGATCGGACAAGGTGTCGATTTTGGCGCGGTTGTTCATGGGCGACGCTGTTCTCTTACCATACTAGAAGAACCTACCAGCTAAGTTGTCCGCTATACCATAAAATATATAATAATGTATAATGGTAGAAGATTGAACATTTAATATACTTTTCGCTAATGAATCTTAGTTTAGTACTGTCGCACCCGTGGCAGAAAACACAGCATGCGCGCACAGTGTCGTCTTTGTCCATGGGCGGCGGTGTTCTCTTACCATACAGGAGAGCCACCTGCTCCGTCACACAACCGAAGGAGAGGGGCATACCTGGCGTCGATCTTGAGCGTGTCGTGGATCTGCGTCATGGCCGCCGGGCTGTCCTTGGTCGCGGCGAGGCTGCGGTGAGTGATAGACCTGGTCTCGAGCAGCAGCTGCCGCAGCGCGCTCTTGGCCGCGATTTGCTTGTCGCGCTGATAGTCGCGGAACTCCCTCTCCATCTGTAGGTCACAAATTCACATTTAGAACCTCGTAACGGAAGGTCTTGAAGCTACCATGACATTATATGTATTGAGTCGATTGCTACTCAAAATTTGTAATACTCTGTCTTTGGAAGGCTGTAACAGTGTCTCAACACTGCCTCAGCCGTGTCAATGCTAACAGAATACTCAGCGTGAAACAGTTCTTGTACTGTGTTTCGCTGAGTGAGTGAGGATATACGTTCCTTGATGTAAATAATGAATTTTATTGTAATTTATTGATTTAAATTTTTTTAAGTCGTGGGCAACCGCTGGACAATTCAATCGCAACAGGTGGGCGTCTTTGGGAGAGGCTTTGTCCAGCAGTGGACTTGATTGGCTGATGAAGATGATTAAATTACATTTGTATATACAAGACTTAGTAGATTTGTTGCGAATATATCTTATTATTAGAAACAATTAAGACTTATTTGACTGTCGACTCTAAATAGATTGGAATACCGCGTTATTTTTCACATATTAAATCTTTCCGAGTTGTTGGAAGAATGTCGTCACGAGTTGATTTATTGAAAATGAAACCTGGAGAGCCAGTTAATGGTGGCGAGAAGCCGAGATATACAATTGTCAATGGAACTACATCACCATAGACAGTGCTGCCATCTTGTAAGAGAAACTTACACTAAATTTAACCACATTGAAAGAAATTCAGCTGCAGGTGCGTGTGTTCCATAAAACATACCACCAACATAAATTATAATTATTTGACATAAATTTAACATTTCGGAGAGTATATATGTAAAGAAATATATTTGTTTAATCTGTACATGCGCGCGCACCCTAACGTATCGCGTCAATGGAGTAATTGTCATAAAATAATATAATAATTTTTTTTAGCTTAATTAATTAATATTAATTTGTATAATTCGAGAAGTGATTATTATAAACTTTGCCGTTTCTTTATTTACAGAGAAACAAAATGGAGTTTTATTTTTACTTCTGGGATTAAATTACAATTAATTGTTTTGTTGCAAAAAGTATAAACGACTTCGTCAAGAAATGCCACATTCTTCATTAGAACATCCGAAATACGCATAGACTGGCTTCACCAGTCACCAGACTCCGTCAAGTGAATCTTTTGGAGGTAATGCGATAACGGTTCTCGAGTGGCGACCGCGTACCGGGAAACGCAGAGTGGGACGTCCCGCCACGCTATGGAAAGACGATCTAACGAAGGTCGCGGGCAACCGCTGGATCCAGATCGCTCAGGAGCGCAGCGGGTGGGCGTCTTTGGGGGAGGCCTATGTCCACCAGTGGACTTAGATAGGCTGATGATGATGAATGCGATACGCTTTTACAAAAGGATCAAAGAAAACGTTCAAAATCTTTCTCTAAATCAATTTTTTAAAAAGTTGAGCCACATTTGTGTGATAAATCTTAGTGTTAACGGATTAACACTTTTATGTGTCCACGCCAGGTTTTGTCACAGATAATTTCTTGTTATACTATAAGTATCTCACGGAAGCAAAAAAATACACCCACTGAGTTTGTTACGCTGGTTCTTCTGTGGGCTTAGCTTGGAACAGGTAGACTGATTTTGATGTTCCACGTGCTGTTCCACATTGTAAATAAATATTTAAAAAGTGATATAGTATTTGCTACCTGTGCGGCGTTCCTGTAGACGGGCGCTGCGGGCTGCTGGGCGAGCTGCTTTCGCACGTCGCGCCAGTGGGCTGTGCAGGCCACGCCCAGTTCCTCCAGCAATGCTCGCAGCTTGTCGCGCCGCTTCTGCGACACGGCACTCGTGTGCTGGTTGAATAGGCGCTCCTGCGATACATCATTCATCATCATCATTCATTATCATTCATCCGTAGGATGTTCACTGCTGGACATAGACCTCCCTTCGGACCTCCAAGGGTATTTGTAATAATCGCCACGCTTGGCAAGCGGGTTGGCGATCGCAGTTAGGTTTTGTATTACGCAGAGGACGCTGCTGCCCGCCCTCCGGTTTGTCCCTTACTCGCCTCTTACGACAGCCACGGGATCATATTGTAAATGATGATATACCATTAAACATCTGTATAAGACGTTTAGCGTTACGTTCAACAACTTGAGGAGTTGTCGTCATTCAATGAACGCGCTAGTCTTTGATCAAATAGCGGATTCAACCAGATGACTGCGACAGATATACCTTATCCTCTTTGGAGAGGTCGTCGGCCAGGCCGTATCTGTGGTCCTTCTTCAGCTGCTTCTTCGCCTCCCGCCACGTGAGGTCCGCATTCCTCACCAGATCCGCCAGCAGCGCGTTGAAATGCTGAAACATTCACGTGTTTGCATTAAAAAATGCTGATATTGATGATGAATGGGGATTTTGAAGGCCCTTAAGAATTCTCCTTAAGAGGCGTAAAAACCCGGCAACACAAATGCGCGGACTGTGGCGCGATTGTCCATGCGGTGTTCTCTTATCACATAGACCAACCTTCTACGTTGCCTGCTATACTATAAAAAAATATTTTTTTATCAATCCTAAGAGATCACCTCCGCCCATGGACACCACAACTCGCACTTTGTTAATGTTACTAGCTTTATTCTATAAAAATTATATTTGAGCGAGTATAATGGTATATATAGTATCATTGTGTGGGTAACAAACCGAACCAAGCAGAGCCAAAAAAATTTGACGTATTCCGTTATACGTTGAAATTTTTGGTTTCTATCGTAGAAGCATGTGACATCATGCGTAGTTTACACAATATATGAGAAAGCTCACCATGGACACACGCAGCCTTTGCAGAGCCGCGGGTGCGTTGTCGGTGTTTAAAATGTAATACCGTCAATCGAAAGTACCGCAGCGAGCAACAATCTCTTAACTCACCTGCATGGCTTCGTCCCTCTTGTGGTACTCTCTCTCCTTGTCGCGGTCGCGAAGGCTTGTGGCGAGCGCTTTCTGCACTTGCTTCTCCCTCTCCTTGATGGAGGCCTGCGCACGCGCCTCTCTCTCCCTCTCCTTCGCCTCGTCGTTTTCCTTCTCCTCTGTCGTCTCCGCCTCCAGCTTTCCCTCTTCGAGACTGGAATCCTGCTGCATTCAATAGAAAGATTTAAGTTAAAAATATTCAGAGACTATATAACAGTAGAAAGATCTGGATATGTTTTGAAATGAACTCATACTATGTAGTATGTATATATTTTAACCAAGGTATGCTCGGACTATAAATTTTTGTCCAAAGACTCGTCTGTAAAAAAAGTGTCCCCCGAGTTTCTCGCTAAGGCGGGCACATGGGCAGCGTTTCTCTCTTAGAGGTACGCGGCAATAACAAGTACGCAATCACGGCAAGTACAAATGAAGTAAATATATAATGCGATTATAACTAAATTAACTAAATAAAAAAGAACATCGCTTCTATATTAATGGTATATTAATGATGCAGTATTTTTTAATAGTATAGCGGACAACGGATCAGGTGGGTCTCCAATTTGGTAAGAGAGCACCGGCGCCCATGAACAACCGCGACACACTCCGCGCATTGGTTGTTGCCAGCTTTTTATGCGGCACTTTCAAGGGCCTCCGATATCCTCACTCACTCTACGAAACACAGTCCAAGTACCGTTTCAAGCTGACTATTCTTTGAGATAACATATGTGCCACAGTCTAACGTCAGAGTTAGGACGCTGATTTTCAGTGCAGTGAAGTAATTCCCAAAGTGGACCAGGTGGACCGTCAGTGGTCCACGGGAGACTCGACGGGCACACATAACAAGTATTGTTGCACACTGGTATCCTGAGCCCGTGGTATCACTCGGGACGAGGCGGCCCAATCAGTGCGACAGCATATGCTTCAGCATGGTAGAAATTTAACAATTCTTCGAGGATAAATCGTTTCATGTTTGAAATTACAGGAATCATAAAATATTTGAGAAAATACTATAAAATACGGGAAATATACCTTTACAACAGGTTGCCATGGCAACATTAAAGATATCTAAATATCCACTCTGGCGACATTTGTGATGATGAAAATAAAAACCACTTCCGATGGATAAAATATATGTATTCTAAAACAAACAAAAAAACATTACAAAGAAACCTCCCTCCTGTTACAGGTGGTGGGAGCGCTGAAATTAACTTTTACATCCCTCAATTAAATTAAATAAATTTAGGTCCGTGAATATACAGATCAGTACAAAATATAATGAAAAAATGGCGGCTTAATTGAGTTTAACAGATACGCCCTCTTAAAATCATTTAGTTTTGGTTGAGTTTGATTAAACTGACTTGACTTAACATTGAAGTTTCAGTTTAATGCAAAAAATTAACGTATAAGAGAATTTTAGTCAAACCAATGAAAGATTAGAGATTTTATTATGGTATAGCGGAGAACAGAGCAGGTGAGCCTCCTATATGGTAAGAGAACACCGCCGCACATAAAAAACCGCGCAACAGTCCGCGCATCGGTTGTGTTGCCCACTTTCATGCTGCTTCAGCAGCTCAGGGTCTCCAATATCCTCAATCACTCTACTAAACACAGTACAAGTACCGTTTCGCGCTGAAAATTCTGTGATTATTTCTGTGTTAGATTAGTGAAAAATAGACCAATTTAAGTTTTAGTCAGTTCTAGTTAAGTCAAGTTTAGAGCGTGGGATAGGTACACATTGGGATCGCAACAATAAAACCCAAACAGCCATTCCCTAAAATCTCGAGTCGGGAACGCAAAACTACGTTTCGGTTTCGAAAACCAGCAACGCACACGCCAACAGTGTTTGTGCATGAATGAAAAAAAAAATCTAGTACCAGCTACGAGAAATTAAAATGGTATCCATAGTTAAAAACTAAAACAAAAAAAAATTTGTGCCTGAAAAGCTTTGAAGATTAATAAATACAATACAAAAGCTGTATGATAGGCGAGATTTGAAGGGAGCATACGCGCACTCTCGCTTACCGCAGAAATTTCTAACCAGTTTTTTTAAATTCTATAGCGAACAATGGAGACCCATGTGGGTCTGATTTATAATAAACGGATTAAGGCTCTACGATATCCTCACTCACTCTGCAAAACAGCACAAATACCGTTTCACACTGAGTATTCTGTAAGCCCGTGCGTCAGCATGGCTATCGCTTGTTTCCCGCTAATGCACGCGCATGGGCAGCGTTTCTCTCTTACAGTACTCAACAACAAGTACAAAAGTAGTAAATATGTAAAATGATAGATTTATATACAAAATAAATTAACTTCGACTGTCTCTTATAAGGGCATGAATACGTAAAGGTCTCACGTAAGGAGGTCTACAAGGGAGAAACAACTCTCTTGCAAAGATTTCCGTTTCTCGCAAAGGGGCCACCTATTAATCACGTGATCACTTATTTAGCACTTTTGGACCCCCCACCCTTTTTGGTGATATATAATGACATTTAAGACTGCCCCCTCCCCCTCACATTCCCATCCAACATCACGTGTATTTTCAGTACCTACGAAGAACCTTAAAATTTAACGAATATTATCTTTAATTGCAGGTGTAAAATATAAAATTATTTTTTTAATCAATTGGTAATAGTTTTATTAATGAATATAGAATACTTATATAGAATTACAGTGTGGTTGACAAAATATTTAAACACGTAATATCTTACAAGAACCCCCAACCCTCCCCCTTATGATGTTTCGACATTTTTATCAAACCCCCAGTGCCCTCCATTCTAAGCCTCACATGGTTAAAGGAACAACTCCTAATAGAGGAATTGAGAGCTTAAAATGACGTATCCTGGCTATTACTCTCGCCTATACAGATTTGACTGTACATATTTGAATACAGTTTATCAAAAGAATCACCACTTCACTTATAAAAATTATTCAACTAAACAACGTCTCAGAAAATCATTCTCTCGCTGGTGGCTCGTGTTGCCCAAATGCAAGAACAAGACGAGACTTAGCCAGACTTGGTCTCGCGTCAACACACCTGGTACTGTTCTTGGTCTTGCAGCAAGAATCTTGCGTTCTTCTATTAGACTATTGCAATTTATTAAAGTTTACATCAGATCTTAGAAAACCCTATCAGAATAGGAACATTTTGAGCTTCAATTGGCATTGGCATAAAGACCAACCAGATTAAATAAATTTCTTAAGATTTAATGAGAAATTCCAAAAATCACTGCCATAAAAATAGCTGCAAGACGCGCGAGTCTCGCAGGCTTAGCCTTGCTTTTTCTAAAGTCAGGGCGTCTTGTTCTTGCGCAAATCGGGCAACACAACTGGTGATTTAACTTCAACAGTTTTAAACAACATTTTTAGATGACGTGGCTTTGATACATTTCCCATAATGCTGGGAAAAATACAGGCCCATGATCCTCCAAAGATAATAATTAAAATTACCTTATTTTCATAGTTTTCAACTTTAAAATCCTCGCCAAAGGAGCGTACTACGTAATGCACTTTTCGAGGGAGGATGTCGTAAAACGCTTCGAGGCGTTACAGGGGCGGGGCGGGGCGAGGCATAACAACGGGTTACGTAAGGGTTTTTCACAAATTTTCAGTCCGTGCCTTACTTGGGACTGGAGGAAAACATATCAAAAAATGCGTTACGTAACACCTGACCGCTCCTCAACGTGGTTTGTATGCTTTTCTAATATCACCACAACGAAAACCTCTCTTCTCTGTCAAACTGACAATCACCGAGATGTCAGTAATGCAAAGCTTTCAAATATTGTTTCATTTATCAAATTTACAAATAAAAAAACACAATTTCTTACAATAATTGAGACTTATCCAGGAGCTGTGTTGCAAAAGTTTTAAAATCAGTACTATGTTCTTTGGAAGTGACATAAGCCGTGTAATAAGTTATAGCCAAGCACATAACCAGGACTGGTGCTCGGTCATAATTTATATCTCCCTTTGAAATTCGCTTGATTATCTGCCGTGACTTGAGTACTGACACTGGCAAAATTGTGACCACTAGTACAGAAGTCAAAAAATAAGTAGAAACTGGCGCAGTATACAATTTTAAACTTTTCCGGAGGTGCGGTGGGTGGAAAGCGTGGGGCGTTATAGGACCAGCGCGTGCGGAGATTGCCTCGTAGTCGAGTGGGAGTACCAGGCGCCGCTGTCCCATTTGCTACCGCTTACACTTCGTCGTAAAACTATTCTGATACTTCTGTATTTCGAATGTAAGGCGAGTCTTTCGTGAGTTAATTTTATAAATTAATTAAAATTAACTGAATTAAATCGGGCTATGACCACATTCTGTATACCTATCGATATTGCGCGACCGATCGTCCCACAAGTTTTGGCCAACAGTGCACACGTGCAAACTATCACCGCACCACATCGCTTCGTGTTCAAATTACGCGCCCATACTTTACGGCATATAAAAAAAATCACATTTTGACACACCAACATATTTTGAATTAGAGCTTATATTAATAACTATCCTCTTAGAGGTTTTCAAAAAACATGGCTTCAATATGTATATGTCGCAGTTATCTGTTCGAATCCGCTGTTCGATCGAATGAATAGCGCGTTCGTTGAATGACGACATTTAGTTGAACGACTACCAGACGAGTGCGACATATACATACGATAAACAAACATACAAAATTATCGCTTAACTAGTTTCAACATGTTTATAATAACAGCAGTGGGAGGCGGAAGTACTCGTCAACTCGCCAACTTACCACTTGTATGCAGAAATATCTGTACATTTCAATTAATTTGGTATAGGTCAGCATAAACCATAATAAAGCAAAAAACAAATAAAATGAAATCATTAACTTAGGTTTACCATTCAGGTTACTCAAGGATAAGTCGTTGAATAATTTATTCTAACTAGATTAGTATTTATATATCTGAATTGTTAAAACGGTCTTTTTAAAATCGTTTCATGGCGCAGAGCGGTAGCCCTTTAGGTAGCCATCTTCATTTCTTCAGATGTAAAAAAAATATTTTCTAGATTTACGTGAATTTTATCCAGAATTTTGAATATTTCACTTTATTAAAAATCGCCCATTACCGAACTGTTTATACTCAATTATAAGAAACAAAAGCCAAAACCTATTCTATATTCACACGGCAATTAAAATAATTCCCACAGAAATCGAATCCGGGCCTTTTGTCGCCCACTCAACCGCCACTGCCGTTTTCAAAACATTCAAACACTTCCGCATACAAATCTTAAAATGACACCTACTTTACAATTTCAATTTACAGTTTGGAAAATTTTGGTCGAACGCTGGTCGCACTTATATTTACACAAAACATGGATTCAATATACGCCTATCATGTGCCACTGACAACTGTCACTGTCACCCGCGCACCGATCAACTCGACTGTGGAGGCCGCCATCTTGAAATGTCAACTTCACTGTCCTAATTGTTAAATGACGCATCGACGCCGCCATCTTGAAGTGTCTATTGTCAATTGTATATGTGAATCTTTATATTATATATATGACTTATTTAGACGCAATAAAAATAAACGGTCATCGAGACGGCGCGATGCTCAGTCGAGTTGGCCTATACATTGTGTAGTCTTGGTTAGACGATAGAAATAACCTAACCTAAGCGCGGCCGTGTCCGTGTTCACGGACCACGCTGTTCGAAGCGAGAGTCACAACACCGCTACACTATGCCTGCCGCGGCACGAGTCACTGAATGGGCGCACTGTCCTTGCAACGTCCAACCGCGTCTTTGCGCTGCTCAAACGACCGTTTGAACACATTGAGCAAACACTATTCCTTCTCCGTTTTTCGTTTCCGCTTGTCAGTCTTCTCCCGCTTCTTGCCCTTCTCCGCCTCCGGCGACTTGAACTCCTGCTTTCTCCTCCTCGGCGTCGGCGACTTTAGCTCGGGCGTCGGCGTCTTCTTCGACGACCTCAACACCTTCGGCGACACGTGGTTCTCCGGCGACGTCTCGCTGTTCTCCGACGGCTTGTACGACTTGGACGACGGGTCCGACTTGGAGTCGTCCTCGCCGGGTATGCCGAGAATCTCCGCCCATTGGTCGGGCGGCGGCGTGGGCTGTTTCTTTTCGTCTTCGGTCGGTGGGTCGCATTTCTGTGGGACAAACGGAGCGAGTGAGCGCGGTCAAACTCTGCGGACCCGCATCGGACACCTGACGACGACCGCGCGACGCGGAGCGCAGACCAAGATTGGGAGACTTTCGCAATCTGTGACCACCTACAAGGGACACTATAGCTCGTTGGTCAGCGAGAAACGTGACCACGCAACGCTTGTCATACTCTGCGGGCGTCGTGTCCGATGATTACCGCTATTGGATACACGACGCAAACTGTTTGCAATCCCCGTAGCTGATTCAACTCTGCCTCTACCAACCCTACACATTTGACTACACCTGAACCCCCAACCTTCGTTCAATCGTACTTTGAAGTCGGAGCATAAAAAGTATATCAAGAAACCAAACATGTGGCAAGCAAATTTAGTACATGGAAACAATAATTCGACTTTTTGAATATGACCATTAAAAAAAAACCTACTTCTCACTGCATTCATTTAAGATAATTTAAATAATTTTATCTGCTTAACCTCCTAACACACAATATGACTAAAGTTATCACCGCGAAAAAAGCGTTCACCTTTTATACGTAGAAAAAATTCCCTAACTCTACACACGTATAAAAAAGCCTCCCCGCCCAGACGGCCGAAAATTTGCAAACATTTTGCCCGTTTACCCATCGCACCTAACTGCACCATCGCTCCATTTGTCCGTCACACGTATGCGCCACTTCGAGCCCGCTCTAACCACGCCACACAATATAAAAATCCAACTCGATATAGCCTAACCGGACACGCACCAACGCAGTCACCTCGGATGAAGCATTTGATATACCGCATCAAACCAACCGGCATCAAATGCATGCATAGCATGTCCGCATAACGGTGCGTGCATGTTGCGCGATCGGCAGTGCATACGCGCATGCATATGCCACATGACAGGGCTACAAGGGCTCCGTTGCGCGCGGTGAGCCCGACGCCCGCAGATTATGACAGTCGAGTTCTGCTTCCGTGCGGTCGCTACAAGTGTCCGTGACATTTTAAATACACCCACAAGATTCGAATGTTCTGTGGAACCTTCATGCCTCTTGAATCGATGGACTCCGGCACATTGGCTGATCGGCGGAAATGGCAAAACCCATAGACAACGATCAGCGAACGTGGTACGCCAGAATCAATCAAAACCAAAGCACATAAAGAAATTCGGAAATCCTGATGAATTAATATACAGCACTTTTGGAAATGTGACTGTTTGGCTACAAAAGTTCTATGTAGAATTTCTACAATCCTGATATATCATAAACTTTATTTTTGAATATATACACATTTTGGAAACATGTAGATGCTTTAATCCAGAATTTCCTTGTAAAAACTCTGGAATAGATGCATTCATCTTTAGCTTTACATATTACACCACAAATAATCATATTGCAGATGGTATATAAACTAAAATTATATATTATATTAAAACATAATATACATTTATGAAAAAAATATATTTTTTTATTTTGATAGAAATTAAAAGATTGTAACGACTATGAAAGCTATTTTTCAAAGTTTAAAAATTCCAAAAAGGTATTTTTTTTATATAACCTACATTGAAAAAACTATTGTTTTCAATCCAGCCGACAAGGGCGCAGGCGGGATCTCTGATGGTAGGAGATCACAGCACGCGCTTAGGGTGTGCTGCTGGTTTTTAATGCCTCTAAGCAGCAAGCAAAATTTATGGACCTCCGATATTCTAATTCAGCACACAAACCTATGGTCTCTTTACTTTCTTTCACAGAAATATTTCTATATCACCAACTAATGCTAAATCAAAAAAAGTCCACTAACCTCTCCCTTTTCCTTCTTCTTATCCTTCTTACAGTCCTTCTCCTTCTCTTTCTCCTTATCCTTGTCCCGCTCCTTCTCCTTTTTGTCCTTTCGACTGCTGCGTTCGCGCTCTGGAAACATTCATTAACATACAAATATGAGAGAATAAATAATATTTCAGACTTCCACGAATATAAATCTTTTAAAAAAAATTATCAACAAATTACCACCAAATATTATTTTTTTTATAATATAGCGGGCAACGGTTCCCTTTATGGTAATTGTGTTGCCGGATTTTTATGCCTATATCAGTATAAACTCTAAGGTCTTCGTAACCCAAACTGAATCAGCGAAACACTGTGATCCTGTGGCATCACTTCTGACACTCCCACGGGTAGGACCTCGATACCTTTCGCTACGAGGAAGGATCAGACCACTTAAACCAACATTGGACATCGAATATCATCATCACTTTGAACTACACTGAATCCTATGAAAAATATACACGCCGCTCTATGGAAAATAAAGGCATATTGCGGACCAAAAATCAACTATCTTTTTTCATTCTCAATATTTTGAAATTTTTCATTCTTATAACGGGTATCTAAGGTTTTGAAAGTGTTAGGTTTGACATAATATATGATACGACTTGTAATAGGAAATATTAAAAATCAAAGTCCTGTTCTTTTTATATAAGTAACCTTTTTTATTCTATAGCGGACAACGGAGCAGGTGGGTCTCCTATATGGTAAGAGAACACCGCCGCTCATGGACAACCGATATCGACACTCAGCGAAACACGGCAGAAACACCGTTTCAAGTTCAAACCACGGCCTCACAGAACATTAACGTGAAACTACTTGTACTGTGTTTTGCTGAGTGAAAATGTACAGCTCGCTCAACCTCAGCGGAATAAAGCGCAGATTGCAGCGCAGTTTTCCAAGGTCGATGGATCTCTTACCAAAGAGGGGAACCATCTCCTCTGTTGCCATCGAATGTCACCTGTGGTAGCTACCACCGCGCGCACACCCACCTTTCTCCTTGCCGTCCTTCTCCTTCTTCCTGTCATCCTTAATCATCTTGCAGTACTCGCGGAAGTAGTCCTCCCTGAATGAACTACTCTCCACCGCCTTGTAGCGCACGTCAGCGTCGATCTTCTTCTTCACCTCCAGCCAGCGCGAGTGGCGGTCCACGCTCTTGTCTTTCAGCAGCTGTATGAAATCTTGTTTCGCCTAAAACGAGACGGTCGGCGATTACACGCTTGCGCCACCATTGGTCAACGTTTGCGTGCTTGCGGCGAACGGTTGCTCGGACGGCGGGTGTTCGAGTTACGCGCTGGCAGGATTGACCGTTGCAAGGGGAATTTCGAAATGGCTGAGAAGGGGACTGGGCGGAAGTGTGTCGGGAGAGGGAGAGAAATATGGACAATCTTTAATTATATTCGATCGACTTGTAGAGCGTAACGGTATTAACGGACTAATAAATCACGACGAAATTATTTCACGTCATCAGACTGTAATCATCCCTAAAAGGCCGGCAACGCACCCGCGGCGTCGAAGCCTCTTTCTATTTTCTGAACAAAAACAATTTTCAAGATATTTTTTTTCGGGAGAAAACATTGAGACATAGGACTGTATTAAATAGTGTTTAGATATACTACTTAAAATAAATAATGTTATTGGGGAAAATCATTTAGACATGATTATATTTAGGTATACATATTAGTGTGAAAAAACTATTAAGATAAAAACTATTATAGGACCATTTTGACGTGAGAAAACTTTCAGAACAAGAACAATATTTAATTCATTTTCATATGGTAATCTTAGTGAATTTAATAATATTTTTAAAAAATAATAACATTCACGTAGAATACAGGAAAAGGGACATTTTTTAAACCATTCTAAGATGCGAAAAGCTACCTGAACTGGAAGACTATTTCTAAAATACTTTAGCCTGGAAAAACTTGTAGAATAGGATCTTTTTGGGTATGGGAAAACCATCAGTTACCGTAATGCACTTTGATCATACAAATGTTAACACAAGACAGCAAAATAAAAATCGCATAGCGCCATCCGCCGAACAACCGTACACCATATTATAACTAAACAAAAGCTGAAAGAAAACATGATTAGCAGCTGAAATGGAAAATTGTGAGACCCTGCGAAGGAAAATTTTATTAGCACCTGAAAGAAAAATCACATTAGTGGGGCAAAAGTAAAGGTATCTAAAGCCATCTTTATCTTGTAATGTTTACGTCACATTGAAGCGTCAAACAAAATACTATTTACCTATTTTTTAGTATAGCGGACAACGGAGTAGGTGGGTCTCCTATATGGTGAGGGAAAACCGCCGCCCATGGACAAAGGTGCCACAGGCCGCGCATTGATTGTGTTACAAGCTTTACGCCTCTTAAGCGACACTTAACACAGTGCAAGTACCGTTTCACGCTGATATTCTGTGACCTAACTCACATGAGTAATTTTTCTATGTTTTATATATAAAACAGAACACCATTAAACCTTGTGACTGGATGGACAAATTTTCATAAATTCTAGCCAAGAACATTTCCTTTCACCGGAATTAGAACCCATAGAAGCTGATCCAACACACACTACTAAACCGTGAGGAGTGTAGTCAAATATCTCTATCAATTGTAAAACTGGACAATTAATTCCTCCGGGATTTGAATCCACCAATTTTAACGCTGGCCTCAAATTATAAGCAACTTGAAAGGGGCTGTAGTTTCAGAAATATGTGTGGATAGAAGAAAAGCAAAGCACCATATTTGATTCCTCCGGTATTTGAACCCAACCAATCTGATACAGCACTAACCACTAAACCTTGTAAATCCATACATTTGATTTCTTCGGTATTTGAACCCATCAAATCTAATAGTGTTTAATGTTCTGCCATCACCAACCTGCCTGCCAAGCCTGGTGATTGAGGCATAATAACCTCCCGTGGGGGAGGCCTATGTCTAGCAGTGGACTTGAATAGGCTGGTGATGAAATCTAATATAGCACTAACCACTAAGCCGAGAAGGCTGTAGTTTAAAACATATTTATCGTCAATATGATATCACAGCAAGCACATTTCATTCCTCTGGGATTTGAACCCACCAACTTGGAACCAGCAATGAAATTGATTAACCGCTAGGCGAAATTTATATATCTCTTAAAATTTTCAACTTTAAAACTTAGCTAAAAGTCTTATAAAAATCGATTCAGCCGTTTAGAATCACCGAAACACCACACAAAAAACACTTTTCGTATTCATTAAGCTTCATTATATGTATGTTTGTTTGTCTATAGATTTCACAATGCAACTGATATACAAATAAAAAATAATGCAAATACATCTTTTTTTTTCTCTACACTCGGGTAACTTTAACTCTTTTAACTCTTTTGCCAATACCTTTACTTTTGCATACCATAACTATCTTCTACTGAATGCTTAAGGATGTAGGCACATCGAAATTTAAAAAAAACTCACTAAAATCTCTATAAAATATAATAATAAATCTCTAAAAAATAAATTCTCGCGGTTGAGACCGCTAAACGAATCTGGATGAAATTAACACAGACAAACAGAAAGACTACAGGCCATTCTACCCCGATAAAATGCACCGGATATTGCCGTGGGATAGATTAGTTGTGAGTATTATTACTCATGTAGAAAATTTGTCAGTGCAGGCACAATTTTATTTTCCCTGGATTCGAACCTTGAACTAACACAATATGCCAACTTTTGATACTTACAAACAAACCTAATTACAATTTGTTTTCACATATGTTAACAATAAACTAGTTAAAAAAAACATTTCATTGTTCTTATACAATGGACAGTGCTCTGTAACGGGATTCGAACCCACAGTTATTACTGTCAAGTTGATCAAAGCATATTTACAAAACTAAACAAAATCCATAAAACTGCTTCTAATCAAATTTATATTAATTTACATATTTCAATTACTAAATCTATAAGGTATAAGGTATAATATTGATATAATTCAAAAACATTACATAACTTATTTGGGACAGCTTCTCTATTCGTCATTACATATTACAAGAAAAAAACCCCAATCGGTTCAGTAGTTACAAAATAATCTTCCTAATATAGCACCGACACCTGGAAAAAATACAATTAGTGACAAACGATTTGACAATTGACCCAACACCATTCTGACACTGACAGGCGTGCGCTTGGCGCTTGACATTGACGCGTGTGTGGGTCTATGAGCGACGTACGCGGCCGCCTCACCACTCCCTCTCACACGCGCACTCACACTCGCTCTCTTAACATGTACTGTATAATATTTGCTTAAAATTATATCTAACCTTAGAAAAGTTTGGTGCAAACCAGTGTGGCCATTTGATGGATTTAATAATATCATTTGTGTACTATAAACACCGAGAATCGGCATTTTCACACCGATGCCGGCTGTCTCAGTTTTCATTGATTTTTCCATATTTCTCAAACGAATTTTCTTGTAAATATGAATAAATATCACCAATCAATATATACCACTTTAATAGCAATGTACCAAATTTAACCCCAAACAACCCAGAAATTACACCAAGACAAATTCCCTCAAAAGCTACAGCTACTCCAAAATTAAATACTATCATTATTTATTATAATATTTCTATATATATATTATTATTATTTTGGTGTAGCGGTCAACGGAGCAGGTGGGTCTCCAATATAACAGGAGAACACTTCCGTCCGCCCATGTACAACTGCACTTTTTTACTCAATCAGTATAATTTCCACATTCACTCAGCTAAATATGTCCAACGCTAAGCATTCTGTGATCCCGTGGTATCACATCCAACGAGCCGACCCAATTTGGGCTCCAGCAAGGCTCTCCTACGGGACACAGTGAACCCTAACCCGTATCAATATCGCGTTCGATGGCTAAAGCATCACATCAAATGGCCACGGCCGGCAAGCGCCCGCGCCTCCTCCGTCAGCCAGTCAGCCGTGCCGCCTCTACAAAACAATTGTCGCTGGTATTGCAATCTCGATTAGTTGCCAACTGGAACCTAGGTGCCAACTCAATCACAAGGTGCCAACTCGTCCCTCTCGCACGGTGCCAACTCCACCGCCCGCTATCCGCCCTTTGCGATTGTGTTTCCGTGAGCGTGCCACGCACACGCTTTATTATGTCAATCAGTCGTGGCAACATCACAACAAAACACAGTCGTCAAGTGAAAATGGGATATTACAGTGAAATTTAGAATTAAAAGCAGTTTGGAAAACATGGAAGACGTGAAAAGACAACAATTTACTCTCTTCCAAACTGCGCAGTGATAAATCAGAGTATATAAAATTTAACTGTGACAGTACATTTTCAAAAATCAACACAATTTAAAGTACAGGCCATTCGTTTTCAAAAAAACAAATACAAAACACTCGCAGAGCACAAACACCCAAAAAATGGTACGCGGGATTCGAACCCACGGCGCTAACGTCAAACGGGTGGGATTCGAACCCACGCTACATACAATCAGATAAACAAAATCGCCTGAAAATGGAGAAAACATCATATACTGAAATTAGAACATCTTAAAAATAGATTATCAAGTCAAATTCGCAATTCTCACTGAAATTCGTCTCTAACCAACGAAACTTACACAATTGCTGAACCAATTTTGATATAAAATTTTCAGACACTGATTTTTTAAAGAAAAATCCTAAATTTTTAAAGACATTTATCATCATCAACTTAAGAAGGCTTCAGAGAGTAGCTACGAAACAGATGGAGTTTTCCTGATGCGATTATAATGAAAGCAACCAACCAAATCGCATCTCAGACATTTTTTAAGCTGTCTGCAGAGGTATTACCAAGCTTATACGACTTGGGAAACTTCAAGAGGCGTACTTATCTCTAAAAGGCCGGGAACGCCCTCCAGCTGAGGCTGGCAGTGCCCATGGGCAGAGGAGCCCTTATCTTAGATGGCCCTCCTGTTTGTTTGTCCATTATAAAGAAAAACAGCTCAGACGAGTCTCTTTGATAGCTGAATGACAAACAGCGCATCAGTTGTGTTGGCGACTTTTGGCCATCTAATCGGTAAAACTGATGGGCGTCCAGTATTCTCACTCACCAAAAAAAATCACAGCACAAATTACGAGCTGGTTCTGTGAGCTTGATACCACTGAACGAGCAATGAGTGCGAGCTGAATCATTGCGTCAGCATGGCTCTCCCACTGCTTAAACAGTGTTGAGACACTCGCTCAGCCACTGTCAAGCCCTTCCAGGACATATACATTTTTGTTCGGACCGGGAATCCAACCCGATACCTCTCGATTCGTGGTGACTTATAACATCACTTAGCCACAATGCTTTTAAAACATTAACTACTCAAAGGATTTAAAAAAATAATAATTACTGTCAACATTCAAATCTACTTAAAATAAATAAATAAATCAACGTGCACCGTATTCCAATAATATAAAATATCTCAGCAACGTCCATCTTTAAATATACTAGGAGTATCTGAGCAGCTAGCAGCGTAGTCTCTCTAAAGCCTTCCCGTGAGAGTCCAAGACACAGAGACCGCACTATATCCATCACGCTCGCTCACCTGTTCCCGCCGCTTCTCCTTCTCCTCCTTCTCTTTCTTGCGCAGCTCGGCGATGTGCTCGTTGAAGTACGTCTCGCGCTCGCGCAGCTTCTCGATGCCGCGGAATCGCTCGTCCCTGCAGTACTTCGCCGAGAACTCGGTGAACGACGATCTGGAAATTTTAATTACAGTTAAAAGTAGTCGCCAAGTACAAGCCCATACATCATTTAAAATTTACTGTTTTAATTTATAAATTGGGTATTATAAAACAACTAAAATCACATCCTTAATTAACGTATTCTGTCTCTTTTTCGCACCAACACACGCCCATAAGCGTGACAGTGACAGAATTTTAATTGTGTTGCGTCTCTTTTTCGCAACTGCAACCGCCTATAAGCGAGAGAGTGAAAGAACGTTTATCGCATTAAGCCTTGCAACAACAAAATCCCATACGCGAGAGGACAGAATGTTTATCACATCCAACGCCACCCTTAAACGTAAAAGTGACAAAGTTTATTGCATTTGTCTCTCTTTCGTAACAGCAAACGCCTATAAGCGAGAGAGTGACAGCATATGTATCGTAGTGAAAGGAGAGAAATGATTTTGGAGAGCACTTACTTGGAATGCAGCTTGGCCTCTTCCATGATCAGCTTGAAAGCCTGCTTCTTCTGCAGCAGCTTGTTGCGCTTCTCCTTGCGCTCCTCTTCGGCGCGGTCGCGCACGTACTTGTTGAACACCTGCAAACACATGAACACACAACTTTTTAACTTTTTACGTGGTCCAGCCCGGTACCGCAACCTATTGGAGACGTTATGAATTCCCCTTCACCATCGAACATCGAGGACGAATACAAAGTTTCATCGCGTTCCACAACTGAGCGTTTTTTAGGCATTCTCACCACTCTGTGGGATCAGCTTCCAGCAGTGCTATTTCTAAAGCTTACACATTCCTTAAAGGCCGGCAACGCACCCGCGGATCTGCAAGGGCTAGAGGTGTCCATGAGCCCCCTGCTTGTTTGCCACCGTTATTGTAAAAAAATCTACGAAATACGATTCTACTGACGCTAGTCTGAAATACATACTTTCTTTTTCTAATTCTGATTTTTATTCTCTCTACTTAACAACTCTATAACGCCATAAAATAGAGCCACCGCTTGAGCAATTGTGCTTATGAAACTGTTATAATTGGACACCGGACTGTGGAAATTATTATTAAAT